>MU825921.1:410934-492508 GCA_029204205.1 Desmophyllum pertusum
AAGATTTTCGATGTTTTTTTTTCTTTAAGAACTCCTGTTTTAGATGCAATTTGTTGCTTCGTATCAATAACAAAATTCTCGTTTGTGATTGGTTCTCCGAGCGCCTATTTGTTACGTAGTGCGTCAGTCAATTCCAGCAGTGCCCATTCCCACCCAAGCGAGTTTGCTCACGTTCGAATTCCGGGGGGTCGGGCATTAACCCTTCTGTTTTTATCCTGGCTTTGTTTTCGGTGATGAGTTAATCAACAAAAACGAGAAATTTGTGGTTAACATGTCAAAATGAGATGGTAGATTCACAGAAAGATCGGTTAGCTCTTCTTTGTCTCTTGTTTTGGCCTAAATTCTAACTTTTGGATGAGCCCAGAGATGGAAAAATGTTCCTTCTTTTCAAGCTTTGCCCATTTTTTATTTTTTATTTTTGTTTTCAGAAAATGCTATTGCCCGTGGGTCAGCCCGTTGGAATTGACTGATACATAATAGCCCTTTTCACGGTTAATCTGAAATATTTGCATAACAATACAGTTAAACATAGAAGCGAGGCAATTTCGGGCACAAGCTGTAAAACATCGTGATTTTCTTGAGTTCCTTAAACTATGTTAGCATAAAAATAGTTTTAAAACGGAGAAGAACTAAATATACAACTATTTTAGTTAAAGTTTGCCGTAACGATCGTAATCCGATCTCCCTGTTGCTTATGCGAGTCTACTCTTTATTAATAGAGAAAAGTCGTTTTACATTTTTTCTAAAAACAACGTAAACTAAAAGAATTGTAGTTCTTCTACATTTTAAAACTGTTTTTATACTAAAAGAGTTGAAGGAGTTTTTAAGAAAAACACGATGTTTTGCAGCTTGTGCCCGAAATTGCCTCGCTTCTATGTCAAGTGTATTGTTATGCAAATATCGCAAGTTAACCGTGAAAAGGGCTATTGGAGCGCATATCACGTGGGTGTCTATTACATGTGTCCAATTTGAACGTTTTCAAATTGGATACCCACGCCATTTGCACGTCAATCAAGTGGATTCTTTCTTGCTGTAACCTCGAATTTTGTTATTGATACGATTAATTGGTAATTGACAAAATTACTAGTCAGATTCTTATTGGTCTATGACACATGTTGATGTTATAAAACCCAAACTTATATTATAGAGTGTAAATGCGAGAGGGCATATCATGCATATCATGGAAATGGAGAGGAGGAGCGATCCGATCCCAAATTATGTTTAAACGCTTACAGAAAAGCGAAAACGAAATACTAGGACAGGTGTACAAACATCGGTGAATATCTGGCAGTAATTAAGGGAAAACGAAAGAAAAGCGAGCCCAAAAATTAAAGAATACGAGCACGAAACGTTCCCATTCGCAGCAAAATTTTGTTTAGTGTATTATAAAAGCTTATAACAAAAATCGCAGAAAATTGTGGTCGCTCATGATGTTTTTAAAAGTTCTCAAATTGCAGTCGCCTAAAGACTCGTGCAACCACTTTGAAGGTTCTATTTCGCTATCAGCCATGGTCGTTACGGAGTGGTACGAGAGAGAGTAAAGCGCATGCATCAACAGTTGTGTAGTCCTTGCGTCAAAGCATGGCGTAACTGTTGCTGTTTCGCTGGCTTTATCTGAATTTTCTTACTCTAGAAGCAAGAGAAATCTACCAGGATGTCACACGTTTTCCCTGGGATACTGTAAAGTATCACTATCGTTGAAAAGCTAAGTGAAATTTAGCCGCTGAACTTCTGCTCTGCCTCTTACGTTTTTCTCGCTCTTTTCAAGTTAAATATATCTGCCATTGAAAGTGAAAGTGCTGACAACATCGAGCAGGCAAAGCAAACCATACCTGCCGATCCTGACCGACCTGAAGAGGGAGATAATATTTCCAAAAGCCTCTTATCGGTCTTAAATTAAATGCAGGAGAACATAATGTCCTCCAACAATATGCCTCGTGATCTAATTCACGAAAAGCGTAAGTCAAGCCATACTGGCGAACCGACATAGATACAAAGATTATATATGGGTTGTTGCCAAGCGTGAAGTGAAGGTGGCGGATATTGGCCGAACAAGCTTGGTCAATAAAGGATTTATTATGTTTTTTATTGCAAAATAAATTCACGAAACTTGTCAACATTCTTGTTTTCATTCTCTTCAAGATCTTCTATTTCTTTTGTTTTTAGACTCCGTCGATAGAAAGAAACATAAATATTTGGGTTGTCGGGGGGAATTACGAGCGAAAAGCTTTTTGAACCGACGCCGTCAGTGAAACGTTTTCTTGCGGGAACACAGCGGGCTATTCCAAGCGGTCAACATGGCTCCATCTTGACCGCGCGGGTAGCCAATTACAGCACAGGATTTGCTTCATCTTGCCTGCTCATAGAGCCAGTCATATAATAAATGAGCGTTAAACAGTTTCTCAGATCCGCGCGCGATGGCGTCAGCTGTGTCTGTATTCTTATGACGATAAGTGTGTTTGGAAGCTAAGATTGTCGTGTGACGTCATAAAAATGTCAACATTTCGGACTCGGTAATATTCGGGATAGCCCAAAAACCAATACATACTGATACCGGAACGACTAACTCAAATTTGTTTTATTAGAAATAGCATGGTTGTTTATGCAATTGTAGGGATGCTGTTTTAAAGCTATATATATACATTTTTTCTGTCTGATTCACTTACAGAGTGAAGACTGAGGCTGGTAATTTTACAACTTTACCTTTCGTGTCATTTCTCATAAAGGGTTATTGTTGACAATTACATGCACAGCCACACCAAGAGCTGTTATCTCAGCTAAACTTTTCGCCAATGAGCACGACATTTTGTTTGCTTTCAGTGTTTGTGAAGCAACATCAAATATTTGAGACGTTTTTGCGAAACAAATTACAGTCAAAGCTCTCGTAAGCGACCACCTCGGGAATTCAAAAAGTGGTCGTAATTCGAGCTGGTCGCTTACGAGAATGTGCTGTCGTAAGCGACCACGCACGGAAACACGAAATGTACGAAATAATAACAAAACACCTACCATGCCACGATGGATGACTGTTATATACCAAATAGAAAACGTTGTCCGTGTTTCCATAGAGTTATGGTAACACGAGTGAAGTTTGGAAGAACGAGAAATACTGTGGAAACACGAGCCGCAGGCAAGTGTTTCCACAGCAAGCTACAGCAATTCGAGTTCTCCCAAACTTTCACGAGTGTTACCATAACTCTATGGAAGCACAGGGAAAACGTTTTCTATTTCTTTTATGAAATAAAAGCACGAAGCAATTTTCTATGTTTCCATAGAGTTATGGTAAATGGTTTTGAGCAATCAGAGCGCGCGTAGTATCTTGCTTATTTTATAAAATGATATGCCAGCTTCCAACACACCACAGCTGGCACTATATCAGCCTCAAAAATGACGTGCATACAGAGGTTGTCATTTTATTCACTACTGTACTAAAAACAGGGAAACACAAAGTCGGTTTTATATATATCAATTATGCAGTTGATAGCTTAAAATGTTCAAATATAATAGAACGTGCAGTGATTTCAGTTCTAAACGCTGCTACATGCTCCTCGTTACGTAACAGCACACTCCACGCGTTGGTACTTTTATACTTCTGCCGCATTTGCTAGAAGTGGTACAGGATATTTTCCAAACGCGAATAAAAAGACAAGTGCTCTGACACGGTAAGGGACATACAGGCTTGCTAAAGCTGCAGTATTTGGTCTGTTTGGTCCTTCACCGGTTGGCCTCGATGAACCTTTACCATTTCCTGTAAGGAAGAAACACCAGGTGAAGCATTTTGGCAGGTAAAACAAAGTAATGTTAGCTGACAGTCTTTTAATCTCGAATGTCAAATCTTTACTAAGCACGCAGCGATGCACAAGTCACCCATACAATTATATTTTGTGATTAAATTTCGGTCTTCATAAGATGTTTAATTTACAGCGTCGCAAATTCTCGTCAATCGTCTACATGCATTTCAAACAGCACCAGTTGGGATAGACTTTCTCAAATAGTCAAAACTGTTTCTCTTTGATAAATTTATCTCATTCGCAGACGAGGGATTAGTAGGACGTAGTGCAAATCCGAAACAAGTTGTCAAAAGGTGGACATGATATAAGGCCTGGTTAATTAGGACTTGTGCTGACAGACAGCTCATTTAATAAGCTAACGTCATAGTAAGTGAATGAGTGTCCAGTAACAAAGACTTCACAGATCCTACAGCCTCGCGTACTATGGTTACACGAGACAAAATGACTACCGTATTTTCTCGATTAAACGCCGGGGCGTTTATTTAAAACTCGGCGTTTATTCTGGCCCGGCGTTTATGTAACACGGGTATTTTTCATCATTTTTGACAGCCTCATTTTTTCGCTAATTTCACATAAAGTTTTCTGATTAAAGACAATTTAACTAAACATTAATAAAAACGTGTACTTTACAAGAGCAAAATGTCACCAACTTCGTCTCTAGTCATAAAATTTGATACAAGAAAGTCATGGCGAATGCCGAACTTAGTGCTGAGTGGGCAAAACTGATAAATTGAACATGAAATCAGTTACATAAGGCCGGATTCAAATAAACGCCGTACCTCAAATAAACGCCGGGACCTCGATTAAACGCCGAGGGCGTTTATTTAAAACCCGGCCTGATAGACCCGGCGTTTATTTGAACCCAGCGTTTATTCGGGGCCCGGCGTTTAATCGAGAAAATACGACACACACTATTCTACACACCTCCGCTTCCTGGGTATGGCAGAGTTGGGTTTTGAGTATTACACTTGTCGCCAGTACAACACGCAACTTCACATTGCAGTACGTCCCACTTTTGGCGTTCTTTTAGAATCCACCAATAGCCGCACAAGCTGTTCTCTTATCTAAAAGAAGGGCATTTAAAATATAACAAAGCAACGAATAAATTGATGTTTAACGAATTAATAGAGGCAATTGTGAGCATAACGTTCCACACAGTCGTTTGTTTTGTGGCCATTATAATTTTACCCGTTGTAATAAAGAGCACTTTAAACTCCGCAAACTGAAATCCTTAGTGTCACAGTGCGTGGCTAGTCAGCTCAGACAAGCCTAGGAAGTTAAAGCAAATCACGACGGCAACGACAAGATAACGTCGCTAATTAATATTAAACAAAAGGTTTAATGACCAGCTGGGTCGGGTTGTTCAAAGCACGATTAAGCTAATCCAGGATTAGCGTAAATGTTTAGTGCAGTTTTGTAACTTTTCGGTGAGGTTTCTGTTTATATTTTTGGTCCTTCAGTTTTGACTTTGACTCTAATGTTAATCTCCACAAAACATTTCGGCGAAAAACACTTTTATACAAGAGAAATTAAAACCTTGTTAGACTTTTAATCCTGGATTAGCGTTAATCGGCTTTCGAACAACCGGGGCCAGTACAATAACTCTGCACGTATGTTGTACATCTTAATACACTGCTTAGCCGTTCTCTGTACAACAACGTGAAATTACCTTTTTTTTGGAGGAGGGGGGGGGGGGGGGGGGGGGACGTAGCCTGCGACGAGAGCAGACGTAATTTCCGGGAAACTCGAGCCGGAAATAACGTCTGGTTTCGCAGGCTAGGGGATCGGGGATGACGAATGTAAAAAGGACATCGAAATTTGCATGAGTCTATTTGGAATTTGAAGAGCTCTGACACCGTTAGGATCACTAAATTGATCTAGAGATTCATGAGATTATTAAACTAAAAAAAAAACAATTCTAAATCACGGACAATGTATACGTATATGGCGTTGACCACGTGGTTACTTTAATGCCCTACGGCATGCATAAAAAAATATTTATAATAAGAGGGTCATCATGATGGAGTTTAATTGATAGCTGAGAATTGGCCAATGTTTTAACTGATAGCTGAGAATGAGATCTGTCAAAAATTAACTTATAGCTCAGTGATAAATGGCTAAAATTTTAACTGATAACTGAGAAATGACCAACATTAACTGATAACTGACCAGCCCCCCCATCAGGATCCTGTAATAAAGAAAGATTCCGTGAATAAAAAGAGAGATATGTTATTTCAGTTTATCGCGAGCGTGAGACAAATATAAAACAAACAATATTTCTCAATATACTTCTAACTTCAGCAACCGACTTATCGTTTGTTTCATGCTATGCAAAGGATCGGAGTTCTCGACGGCTGTTTTTGCCAATAATCGTTCTATACCTGTGCAGTCAATGCATCCCCTAACGTAGGCTTCCCGGGAATATCCAAACATGTGATTGGCTCGATATCTCAACACCGCGGAGTAACAGTGCCTTGTAGCAAGTGAATTTCGATCGTCTTTGCAAACTTGGGTCAACTGATTGGTGCATACACCCCAGAAGATTCGAGGCAATAAAGGCACTGTAGACTCGGACCAGCTGCTGTTAAAAAAACGATAAATGAATCAATTATTCAAGGAGTTTGTTGATGAACTCAAGTCCAAATCCAGAGTCTCGTCCTCCACAAGCAAGGAGGTTCGACCACTAAGAACCTATAACTGAGTTTTTTTTTTCGAAGCGCGAAGTAATGCACAATTGAGTCATTCAAACAAAATTAAAGAAAGAGTGAATCACACGGAACTCAACTGCCATATTCTCGCTAACTTTCCCACGTATTTAATAAATAATAAGAATAACACGCTAATTTTCTATCTAGAAAAATGAATTTAAGCAAAATAAAAACACACACACAAAAAAAAATACAGAACAACAATTATAAGATCAATATACAGTTAAAATCTTGGGATAAGAAACTGTGGATTCAGAACCTACAGGCTGAAATTTGGCAAATTAAACCCCAAATGTGTACCGTAAATCCTCGAATAAGCGCCCGGGGCGCTTATTTCAAATTTCAGGTTTTCCTTGTCAATTCCGTAATTGACCCAGTTGTATTTTTATTGGTGGTAAGAGATCTTGAGTTATTCTGCCATCTCTTACTTCATACTTTCGTTTTGACTGCATTTAAACAAGAAGTTCCGGTATAAAAGGGGCCTGGCCTGGCCATTCTCGCACCTAGTTGTCAATCAACCATCAAAGCGTAAACAGCTGACAAACAACCTGCGCTTTTTGTACGACCGTTACTGATAAAATTTGTTTTCATTTTTTCAAAGAATGTTCTGTTAAACATTAGCAAGTTATATCTTATTTTTATTACTGATATATTTTGGTTTCATGAGATTTTGAAGCATGTTTAGTTGGCAGGACGCTTCAATCAACAACGTGCCACGACTGCAAGAGTACAAATTTGCATTTCGCACCCGAAAGGTGTGAAATGTGGGAGGTCCTATCCCTTTTATAGCGGAACTTCTTGTTTAAGGAGAGGGGTAGGTTTATTTCATGATTCTATGGGGGGGGGGGGGGAGGGGAACGCTTATTCGAGGATTTACGGTAAGAACCTTGTTCAGCTGACAATCAAGCAGGTTCTTATTTGAAGGAAAAAAAATGTAAAATTCAGAAAACACAGGTGTTTTGGATATCCATAACCATAATGTACAGTATAAATCGAAATGCTTATCTACTGATGAAAAGGTTTTACTTTATAAAAATATAATTAATAAATTACTTTTATGGCCATCAGCAAGCAGGTGATAAAATTTACTTTGTGCGAATTAAATAAGAAACTATTAAAGAACCTAAACAGCCTGATTTCTTACCAGACATCAGTATATAAGAACCATTTCAGCCTGCCTTGAAAAAATAGGGTTCAAACCCCTTTTTATTTTATTTTTCATTTGATGGAGACAAAGTGGTAGGTCGAACTTGACACCCACCCGGGGGAATCCCATATAAAAGTGACAGAGGTGATCTTCGTACGATTTTTAAATCCCTTAAAATTATGTTACACCATAATTTCTTTTGCAATATAACTCCGATCCCACCAATGACATCTTGCCCCATTTCTCATGTGCTGTAAGTAAGTTCTCTAGTTGTAATTGAATAAAGTTAATAGTTACTGGGACAGTCAATGCATCCTCGAAAAAAGCCATCCAGGACTTTGCCAGACTTGTCTCAGTATCTTATCACCGCGGACGAACAATAAGTTTGAAGCAAGTGAATTTGGATCCGTGGCACAGGTTTGGCTTTTCTGATTCGCACGGCAAGTAGCTGCATCACTCTCGAGGCAAGCACGACACGGTAAGCCCAGGCACACCAGCTTTGAAAAACAAAACAAATAGACAAAAAAAAATCGTTAAGACTAACACGAGTAGAGACATTTTTTATTCGCGGTGTTCAGTTCGATAACAATACCCGTGCACCTATTTCCTTTGTAATTTACCCCGCGATATAGCAAATCGTTGACACAATAAACACATCAGTACCACTTTACTCATTCACACTTTCGCACAGATATACTGTTTTTAATGTCAGCAAGTCTATTTACCAGTTCAATTGTCTTACTAGAAGCGTCCCTCTGAACTTTTGTACACAGGGTCAACCTCCATGCCATATCCGCTGTACCATAGGTCGAACACTTTATTTTGGTAATTAATTATTTTGGCATTCAATGTCGACATTGTCGGTGTAATCCGTTGAAATTTGTATTATATCCTCACTGTATATTACTTACCACAACGTGAAACTAAGTTATGGGCGAGATCCGCGGACTGCTGGGGTAAGAGGTAGACAGCGAGAATATAGGGGGTTGTCAACCAACACCAGGGGAGGAGGGTGGCTCGAACCTTGATCCGTCGTTTCCGCGGTCGGCCTTGTGACTCAGTGAAATCATTACCACGAGGTCAATTATATTTGTAGGGGAAGCCCGCAATGCACTAATGCGTCCCTAAGGACCGCAGAGTACTTTTATTGGTCGTTTCACGATGCGCTCATTAATTATTCAGTGAGAATAGTACCCTGGACAGAACCGCCGGGAATTGAGGATTGATATATTTATCAATTATGTAAAAACAGGAGACACATATTTCTCAGTTTTGATTTTATTAAATAAAATATGAAATTCCACACATGAGAATTTTTTGCGTGACAGGAAGTTAAAATTCGTTTTGTTCTTACAGCGCTTCTAAATATGGAGCGACCAATGACAAACTGAAATCACGTGATTTCTCAGAAAGCACATGTTACACAATGAACGACTGTACAAATAATCGGTATTTTCTGCTTTATTCTCTCCAACTTGAATAGTAAAATGCGGTCAATTTTACAAAACAAACATTTAAATATTTCGTGGCCAACCGAAAACCTCAGCATCTCCTAATTGTCGCCATCCAAAGACTCTTTTTGCAATGCGGCAGGAGCCCATTACCCGGAGCCTCCATCTCCCATACTGATCCTGGGAGTCAACCCTGTCCCGTTTCATTTTATTTTTAGAACACCGCGGGGCTCACAGATTCCCCGCGAACTCATTAGAATGCCCAATCAGAACAAAGTTATTGTTATACGTCACACGCCGGTGATCTCAGCTCACAGCGATTAATAATGGTTGAATCGAGTGGAGACAGTGAAAGTTCAGATTGTTACGATTTCTCTTTTCGACAGATTTAGTACATCATAGAACATTAGTGAGGAGCAAAGTGTGTTGAATCGAGCTAAAGGAAAAACGCCAGCAACGAAAGGTGACCGCGCGGCATGAACAAATAGAGTGGCAAAATACAATGTAGTCGATTCGCGCCGGCACTCATAAAAAAACCCGGGTCATAAAACGGTAGATAGCAAAAATATTCGCACTTAAAATGCTATAGCATCAACCCCACTTTAAGAGAGGTTTGCAAGAAGAAACATGTGTGTGGACAATCGACATAAATAGAGTGCTCAGAAAGCTAGACTGAGAAACTGGCATACAACACGCAAAACAATAAATCGATACGCGTGGGATATTTATGTTATCTTGCGTTGCAAGAACACCGAAGAACATCACACTACGAACAAAGGAGGAAACAAACATCGATTGATGCAAGAGATATAACCTTAGCATCTATCTAAACAAATTATTGTAGCTTCGTAAAGGACGAAAGCCTGACGGGAAATCAAACATGACCTCTGAGCCAATTTTTCTAGAAGTGTACACAGTCGAAGGCTCTACTCGAAAATCCTCCTCATAATAAAACATATATTGCGCGTTAGAAACACGCTTAAAGCAAACCTAACCTGCCAATGCAGCCGCCTCCATCTCTGAAAGGCGTGCAGCCGCCTTCCAGGCTATTTTAAAGCAAACCGAATTTTATAATAGACAACAGAAAATGTACAAAATGAAATGTCACGAGCTGTAGTCGCCGTGTAGGCCTGTCACCTTATTATTCTCTGCAGAACTGCTAGCTTTCTTTTCCTGGAGTCCCCTTCGCTGGATATTCTTCACATTTTTCGCTTCGGGTACAACATTACTGCTATGGATCTCGGAAAGACCGAATCCTCTACAGAGCGCTTCATTTCGAATCTATTCGAAAGGCTTACATCGCGACAACACCACACAAGGAACACCACTCGAACAAGACAGACAAAGAAAACTATCGATGAAAGTTTTTGATCGCGCACTGCGATGTTCAAGATCACATTCATTCGCTTCCAGTTCAATCAAGTTGTTTATCATTCTCGTCCCCACAGCCCTTTCGCATCTCTTAGCCGGCGGGGCCTAGGCACGAGAAACGAAGGGCTCTGGCGACAAAGGATTTCCGCTCCTAGATTCTAGGACTTCCGGTCTTCATGTATGCAGTCGTGATGTTTCTACATGCTGTGTGAGAGTGTAATGGCGACGATAGAGGCAGGATTCGAGGAATCGAATCTTTTGTCTCAGGCCAATTTGTTGGAGAATGTTTCCCTCCGCGCCGAACAGAAAGAGGCTACAAGGAACATTGTCGTTTTAAAGAAAGACACCCTGATTATTTTACCTACGGGTTTTGGCAAGTCGTTGATTTTTCAGTTTATATTTGCCCTTTGTTTTTGACTCAGCAACTGATTCTTTTATTTTGGTTGTGTCGCCTTTTAAACGCGTTGATGTGAGATCAAACAGTGAAACTAAAAGATCTACAGGTCAGCTGTCTCATGGTTCGTAATACTGAGTCATTGAGTGATGTTGAAATTAACGATATCAAGCAATCGAAGTATCGAATAATTTGTGGCCACCCAGAGGCATTTGTTGGCAAGTTAAGGCTTTTGGATAGTAAGACGGAATATGAGAGCTGTGGTAATTGATGAAGCACATCTCATTGTAGAGTGGCAAGTATTTATCTGTCTTTAAAACTTTCCGTTTAATACAGTATATTGTGTAATGTAAGGCTTTGTATGGTCTTTAATGCTTTGGTGTCATTTCAAGAACTATAAGTCATAAATCTAGTCATAAGTAGAGTGAGTGTTGTAACCAGACAATGTGCTTTGGAGCCAAGAATGTGACAAATAAAATGATGTACCTTTTTTGTGAAATTGTCAACATGACTACTTGTAGGTTAAGCTTTGTATACAAGTATGTAATCTAGCTTGAATTCTTTATTTAGTATCTCCCCTCCCCCTCTATTTGAGGGTGGAATTTTGTGAATACATCTCTTCTATAAGGTTATTAATTACAGTGATGGGGGGTCAGTTTTTCTACAACCTTTTAGGGAAGTTGAGTTATATTATATGGGATTGTTGGAAGACACTTAAGACGGATTCCGCTCAACGTTCAAGCAATAAGTGCAAAAAATTAAGTTACCAAAAAAATACTAAATAAGGTTTAGTCGTAGCGTTTATTCAATTTACTATGATTTTTATGCGGCTTCATTAACTCTCAAATCATAGAAATCTTGAGCTCACAATCTAATAATTGTTAAATCTGTTTAATTTTACATGCATTGTATTTACAGGAAGAGTTTTTAGCCTGCTTATGCCCAACTAGGTACACTGTATGCTAAATGCCATATTTGCAAAGGTGCCTGTAGTTGCACTAACTGCAACAGTTTTTTAGCTAGTTTCTTAACTTTCTAAGGATAATTTTTGTATATAGAGTTGACAGTTACAACTGTCTTTAATAGGTTGTTATGGCACAGAATTCAAGTTATATCTCTAACTCTTTCACTTTAATTGTTTTAAAATTTAAGAAATAGAAAATGGCATGCATGGTAACATAGCCAAGCACACTTAGAGGGAGCTGGTTTTGGAGAATTCAAAAGTTTATGTGAACCCAAGCTGCAGGCAAGGGTTTACATTAGTATCTTTGAATTCTCCCAAACTCCCTCGGGAGTGTTTGCATCCGGGGTTACATGACCCAATAGCAGTCATTTTTATTTATTTAATAAAATTAAGCATACAAACATTAATGCATGTGTAACTTCATTCTGGTGTTTTCATAAGGTGATCCAAAATGGTTGCACATAAAAAAAACTAGAGAGTGTGCATTATATGAACACTATTTTATAATTTTTTAAGATAAATTTGACATGTATGTAATTTTTGTTTGATCTACATAATAAATTTACCTTGTTTACTATTGTTGTTTACCCTCTTTGCAGTAGGTTTAGGACTTTGTGATACATGTCCTATAGTACATGTATTTTTTTATTTTATTATTTTTTAACATAAACTTTTGAATTCTCCAAAACTCCCTCTAAGTGTGCTTGGCTATGTTACCATGCATGTGCCATTTTCAAAACAATTAAAGTGAAAGAGTTAGAGATATAACTTGAATTCTGTGACTTGAACTGCAGCTTCAGTTTGGGGCTGGTTTTTCTGCCCTCACAGAGTCCTCGTCGACAATCTGACCAGCAGCAACAAGAACACACTGTGTTACTAATTAACTCTTGGCTGTTTTGCTTCAATAGCAGAACTGTTGTACCTTAAATCAAATGCAGTGAAGTCAGTGGTTTCATAATTATAGGCATGTAATACATTGCACCTTGATTAATTAAGAAACCCTTATCTCTAGTGGCTGTCCCCCAATAAGTCACTGAATCCACCAATAAGTAGTAACCCAGAGTGCCATGGTTAGATTTGGCAAAGGATGTTAGGGTGGGATATCAACTAATTTAAGTATTTGGGGGGTCATGCAAATAACCTTTTTTATGGTATTTTGTTCAAGGTTTTTCATTATCAAATTGAAAAAATATTTCCCTTTGTTGTCAGAAATGACAATCAAGTTTTTATAACTTACTTATAATAAATTATTATAATAAAGTATTACCATACTATACAGATTTTGCTCTATTGGTGACAGTGTGTGGTTGGAAACTTGTTCTGAATCTATACATTGGGCTTCTTCCATCTCCCACATTCCTGTCACATCTGGATCTACCAAAGCATCCTTGTCAACAAAAGTGCCAATGTACCCCTCAAGGAATTCAAGTTTCTCCTCTTCAGTTGCATATTCACATTTCTTTTTGAATGACAATATATGGTAATGAATCGATATTACAAGGCTGTCATAAAGTTATATTAACGTATGAACACATTCCATGCATGTTTTTCTCTTTAGCTATTCCAAAAACTATTCACTATAGCTATTCACAGAAGCAGGTGATAAGCTTCTGCTATTCACCATAGTGAATCAAGTATTTTAATTGATGTTGTTGTTTCCTCGGTGGTCCGCATACACCGTTGATATTCCATTTCCTCTGCTCGTGCCCAGAAAACCCCAACATTCTTTGGTCTTTCGAATCAATTATTTCGAAAGAAAGAAATCAAATTTCCAGCATTAGTAATCAAGCGAGACGATTTTGAACGCACATCTCAACAATGTTGCAGGTTTTTGAATCGCTGGTATTTTCGTTGGTATTTTTCGTAAGCCGCTTTGCTTCATGATTTCAGCTGGAACAGACTGTAACCGCAGGGCTCTTGGATACCTACATCTCTCCCTCTTTGCTGGCTTCAAGATTTTCTTTATCGCCTTTTAAAAGTTCTGGAAGGCGCCGTGGTACAGTCGTGTTCTTCTTGGGAGCAATAGGTCTAAACTGAGGGGGATTTTTGTCGTGATTTTGATCGCCATCAACGAAAAGTTACATCCGTACACTTTCGATTCGAATACCGGCAAGTTACTCTTCTTCGTCTGCTGACTCTAGGAAGGTGATCCTCCAACCTGTTGAGAACCACGGACTCTTTTCACACCAGACCCTCCAATCGATAATTCTTGTGCAGAAAGTGATGCCAGCGACAAAGAACGGAATTCTAGCTAGAATGGGTGCCTTTCAAACTCAAACTTCATTTCTTTTCCAATTAAAAACTCTAGCTCCTTGCCGCTTTTCTCTCCGAAAATATCAACAGGGTAGTTTCCAGGTAAAAACCGTTTTGTTGAGAAAATTGGGAGAATCCCAAATCCTCCATTTCGAAAATACGGCGCGGCTGTTCTTGTTTTCGCGCCAGCTAACCCGCGCTAACTTTTTACTTCCGTTCAAGATTTCTTTGTTTTCAAACAGCCAATCAAAAAATTCGAATTAAATAGGGAAATCCTTTGTCCCCAGAGCCCTTCGTTTCTCGTGCCTAGGCCCCGCCGGCTAAGAGATGCGAAAGGGCTGTGGGGACGAGAATGGTTGTTTATTAACTTCCAGTCAGCTAACAACCAGTTTCCCTCGGTTGTAAGAATAGGAACGGACGTAAAATTGTAAAGGAAAACGGACGAAGGAACCAAGAGTGGATTCCCCCATTTGGCCGCCATTTTTTTTTTTTTTGGTCTCAGTGGGGGGACGCCAGCGGTCAGCGGAAACAAGATAATTTCGCGGGAGATCAATTCTAAAAATAAACTGAAACGGGACAGGGTTGACTCAAGAATATAGTACGTATGGAGGCTCCGGGTAATGGGCTCCTGAATGCGGTTGTTCTTCCCATCGACTCGTAAGATGGCGGCCAGTAGCTGGAGCACCATACCACTGAATGGAAGGCTTCGATTTTGAATTGCAGCCGGCCAAGAGCATATGAAAATGCTTGCTGTGCTTCGTAGAAGTCTCGTGGACCTTATTCATCTGCTGGAGCCCTCCATGCATTTTTCACGTTAGCATGGACATTACCTGAAAAAAGCTCAGTTGGATTGCCTTCCGATTCGTTTCTCTTGGGTAGAAACGTCACCATTTGCACCTTAATACGCTGGTGAAATCGTTCACGGATCTCAGGATTGTAATGCAGCTGCTCTATAACCCAGCTCTACCAAGAAAATCCCATATAAAATAGCCCAAAGAGGAACGATGTCTGGAAGTGGCGGCCCACCAAGGTTTGGTTCATGTATATAAACATTGCACGAGCATGACAAATTTTTGGTTCGAGGACTGTCAAAGCCACTCATGTTTACACGCTTTTTTTGGTCTTAATAAAAACACCGAGGTATTTTAAAAAATTTCCATGTGTGGAATTTCCTTTTCGGTTTGTTGCCATTTTTCATGGCATTAAGGTTTAGCATTTAAAAATTATTATCATTTAACCCAATTTTCAATTGTTCTGTCCGGGGTTCTATCAGTGAATTTTCGTCATGTCGTTTTGCTTGAACTAATTATAGTATGTGGTTACTGATGTACATGTGAGTAAGTTTTTTAAACCCATTAATCTGATAAACGTGCACATGCTTCGAATCGTGAAGCACTCCCGGCCCTTAACACTGAACAACCAAAATGTTTCCCCTTACCGAATGGATTATACACATTTATAGCGTCTTGTGAAAGTGGTGGTGTCTGGGTGTTACAGTTGTTACCAGTACAGCACTCGAGTTTACACGCTTGCAAGATCCACACTTTACTTGCTTTGAAAGCGCCACCAAGGGCAAAACACGCTGCTTCTTTATCTGGAATGATAAACCAAGATTAATTGCTGAAAAGACCTTCTATTAGTCAAACATTCAACAAAGGCCATAATTTGGTGGCCACAACTCTTTGGCGGATCTTGAGAAGGAGCCCTGGAAGCTCAGACTTCTCTCTCTCTCTCTCTCTCTCTCTCTCTCTCTCTCTCTCTCTCTCTCTCTCTCTCTCTCTCTCTCTCTCTCTCTCTCTCCCCCCCCCCCCCCACCCTCCCCCCATCTTTATTGACTCAATAACAGGCCAACCTTCACTCCGCCCCTCCCCCCATTTTACGGCAAGGAATGCACGTCTTTACTTTGTCCCTTCGCCCACTTCCACTCCCCCCCCCCCCCCCCCCCTCCCATCTCTTCCAGCCGTCAACAATATGTTACTGTCACAGTCCGGTGAATGATTCGGATAAGAATTGCCAACAACAGACCACGATTTGCGCGCTGTCGGCCGCGCCCCTTGCAGTAACAATAATCTTACGAATATTTTATGCAAGACTGATCAATTTTAAAACAGTTATTTCCCCGGTCAATTATTATAAGCTTTTTATATTATAATTCATGAAAATATGTGACAATTTCATAAGCCGTTTATCGTATCTTAGCTCACCACCACCCAAGGCACTTGTTTAGAACAGTTTTTCTTTTTAATTTTATTGATTGAGTGTTGTAAAATCAAAACCAAAGCAATTACAATGGCCAATCACAACATACGTAAATAACGCAACGAACCAATGAGAAATCGAAGCAAATGCATGTAACCTGCACTAAGCGTGAGAAAACGCGTGTGTCCAAGTAGCGATTGGTTTTGGTTTTTCATGATTGGTTGAGAAGGTGGCCCGAGTTTTTTAAACCAGTCATAGAGCATATAAAATCAAAACCAAAGCAATTCAGTGATTACTTTCGACAGTCAATTGACTAACTAACATGCTAAGTCAGTGAACTCTCGTGCTACAGTCGAACCCCTATTAAGCGGCCGCCTCCTGTGGCCACTTTTTGAGGGTTCTTCTGTTGTTGTTATCCCTATTAAGAGGCAGTCTCTGTAAAAGCGGTCCACTGATTTCGGTTCGGAAAATCAATTTCCTTTAAACTTTTCCCATGAATCTATCTTAATCTAAAAGTAAATGAAACGACCTTAGTTTTTGCAAATATCTCCAAAAGAAAATTTTATGGCCCAAAATCGCTTGAACCGTAAACGGCCTATTTTTAGCAATGGCGAGAAGCAAAAATAGCAAATATTGGCGCGCTCAACGCTTCAAAATGCTCAAATTACAGAGCCTTTTTTACATCCCTGGATTAAATTGGTCCTTTATCAATGTAGAGCATACAATTTGGGGTCGTTTTAAATACATTTACAATAAGAAAATATTTTTTGTTTGAAACCTACTTCGCCATTACCGCCAACGGCTCAAAAATGCACATTTTCAACGCGGCATTGCGCAAAAGTCCCACTTCTTCCACGCAATATTTCTATGCAGATCGACTAAAATGAAGTCAAAGAGCAAGGAAATATAAAAATATGTTGTGGTTTAAGCGAAATTTTAGCAACAGCCGATCGACAAATTTAGTACTTTTTCGAAAATGTCTGTGTCCATTGCAAGAAGAAAGGCCTTCATACAAAACGAATTTAGTATAAATACCACAATAATTCTCTAGTATTTTGAGTCTGCAAGACTTCTAAATAGAATTCAACACGATAAAACATAATTTAGGTAATAAAATTATTGGGAGCTGGTCCGGAATAAGTACTGCCACCTACCTGAGCGAAAACCACTCACTTTCACTTGCAGCTCTTAATTAGCCCGCGGCCGGTCCTGTTGAGCTATTCCCCTACTCAAAAATATAGCTTCAATAAAAGTGAGACTGAAGATAAGAACCAGAAGTATAAAATATAATTCTATATGTACATATTTAAACTGATTTCTTTTAAAATAATTAAGGAGAGTACTTTATAGAATGAATAAACTGCAAACAAATTAGCCGTGTGTTTAATTTATTCCGCATTCCTTTCTGGACCTTTCTGGCTTTGATAAACTATAATTTCGTAAAACAAATCAGGCCAAATGTGAAAGATTACTGCTAACTCACAGTCAATAAACCAAATGATTTAGTTCCATAAATAAAATTAGAAAACAACGAAAGAAAGTGGACAAAACATCGCTAGAAATCGCATGAAAAGTATGTCACGCAATCCAATACGACACATTCCAAGAATATGCGCCAAGTCAAGATCTCTTTGAAAACAATGTTTCCTAAATGTAATATAATTGATTGAGATTGAGGAAGTCCAGGGTACATATAACCTATGTACATTTTTGTTCTCCAAGTGGTGTAATGTTGTCGTTTGAACCGATTATACACGTGACAGCCATGTCGTTTTTTTAAGTCTTACACTTTCTTGTCTTTATAATGGTCCTCTTCCCGTGCATCTAATTCAAATGCTTCTAAATCTAAAATTTATTTTAATAGAACGGAAAAACATACTAAATTAAGATGATAAACTCGAAAACCTAATAAGCAACTCATTTGGTCTTGTTAAAAAAAATAAAAACCAGATCGAAAGGAAACAAAGTGAGAGCAAGAGAGGATGTAATTTTTTTGAAATTTCAGTCCATAGCTAAGCTGTGTTTTAGCTAACTGATTGGTCAGTTCGAGATGTTGGAGGAAATAAAAATAAATAAATAAAAAACGTTCACAGCATGGCGCGAAACTATTATTAATAGATTTCAAAACAATTATCATGGACACAGGGAATCCTGGACAAGTTTTATTTGATTGCGTGAACGAACAGCAAGTTCTCCTTACCATGTTTTCTTTCGCAAGTTTTCATTTTTCTTGAATGTGTAACTGGACTAATAATAAAAGTTAGTTTTCTTCGATTGTACAGCGGAATATCCTCTTGCCAGTTCGGGTTACTAACTATATATTAATTGATTAGTATATGTACTAGGACTACGAACTGTCCAATTTGGGAAATAATTGGATGATAAAAATTTCGAGGACTGCTAAATTGGACGAGGCCGTAGGCCGGGTCCAATTTAGCAGTCAGTTATTTCCCAAATTTCAGTCAGTTATTTCCCAAATTGGACAGTTCATAGACGTATTACGTGTTAATTATATTGTGCACGGGAACTTGTGCTGTCCAATTTGGGAAATAATTGGATAGTTGCTTGAATAAGATTTTACACTAGCAATATAATTACGCAACAAATAGGCGCGCGAGCAACCAATCAGAAACGAGAATTTTGTTATTGATACGATTATATTTCGAATTGTACTCCAGTCGGTCCAATTACCATTACTTATTCACTTATCTGGCTTTCCGAATCTTTCTTAGCATGCAGAACAGGCGGTTTTTCAGGCTTCTCGGTGCAGCGCGAGGCGAGTACATACCTGGACATATCTCGTGCTCCAACGAGAACCATTTTTTTAATACTTTATTTATTTAAACACAAACAAGTTACATATACTAAAAACTAGTTTGTCGATTTACGTACAATAATTAATTTACATTCTAATACATTCGCCTACAATTACGTTACTTTACATTACATTGCAAAAAAAGCACTGCAGGCTGCTGTCCAATCGGGATAGTCACACTGTGAAGTTTGATTGTTTTCTTCACCACTGCTACGCTGCTGAGGAGTTTTTGTCACCGCCGTGCAAGGGATCGATACAGCGATGGTCTTTACTAAGCACCTGCTCTTGGTACGAATATGCTCGTTTCAGTTCGAGATAAATGACAGGATTGAAAAGGTCTCTAATAAAAATCTCAATGACCATACTCGGATATACCCCTCAAACTACTCTATACTTTGATGAGTACGATAAAAAGTTTGACACCTGAAAAAAACGTGAAACTTCAAACTAACATTGACGTGTGCGCGGCGTTGTTATATCGTCTATTTTTGTTGCTCTCACCTTTCGGGTTTGGGGCCGATTACATGGCGAATTTCAGCCCGGGCTGAAGCCGGTAAGGGGACTGGAATTTTGTTACATGACGAATTTCAGCCCGGGTTGAAATATAAGCCCGGGCGCCAAATTTGAAATTGCGCGGGAATAGTCACCAGAGAATCAACATGGCGTCAAGGATACGACTTGTGAAAATGGGCACATTGCTTCTCTAGATCTCGCAATTTAGCCTTTTGTTAGAGCTCAATTTTCAACTTTTTGGGATGGTAGCGGCCTACCAGATGATGGAACACATACGAAACCTGTCTTTGGTAACACAAATGTTCGCCAGGAAGAGTTTAATAGCTGCACAGAAAGCCGGAGAAGACATCTTCAAGCTCGTCGTGTCACCGACGAAAGGTTAGGTCGTTCTGGGTGATAAATGGACGCACAGACCAATGATGGCAAAATATGATAGGGCAGATGTTCCAGAATGGTGTTTATTGCCTTTATTCCACTGGAACCTGTTCTCCTTCGCAGCCGCCATCTTGTTTTTTTCTAAAAACACTATCACTGCCCATGCCCAAGTTCACTGAAATTCCATTCCGATTACATTATTACATAGGCATCCTAGGCCGTTTGACTGGGCTGAGAATTCCAGCCCGGGCAGAAATTCGCCATTTAATCGACTCCTTCTAAAATTAGGTCATTGAGCGTGTTCTTCCAAAACATTTTATATTTTATTGCGCACGGGAAGTGGTAGAAGACCAGAAAGACTACATAATCAAACTTTTAAAAAAATGGATGGCTTCTCACACCGCTTCTCCATGAATAATTGTAACAAAGAAAACAATAAATCAGTTTGAAAGAGAAAACCTTTAAGTATGTTTATATAGGTAATTCAAAGAAATCTTCAGTTGGCGCATACTTGGATCGATGACGTTTTGTCCACTTTCTTTCGTTGTTTTCTCATTTAATTTGTGGAACTAAATCATCTGGTTTATCACTATGATTTAGCACAAATCTTTCACATTTGGTGATTTGTTCAGTAGGAAATTAAATCAAAGCCAGAAAGGTCCAGAAAGGAATGCGGAATAAATTAACACACGGCTGATTTGTTAACATTTATTCACCCTAAAATAACTCTTCTTAAATTTTAAAAGAAATCAGTTTACATATGTACATATAGAAATGTATTTTATAGATCTGGCTCTTATTATTGAAGCTATATTTTTGAGTAGGGGAATCGCTCAACAGGGACCGACCAGGCTAATTAAGAGCTGCAAGTGAAAGTAGCGGTTTTTGCTCAGGTAGGTGGCAGTACTTATTCGACCAGCCCCCAAGAATTTTATTACCTAAATTATGTTTTATCGTGTTGAATTCTATTTAGAAGTCTTGCAGACTCAAAATACTAGAGAAATATTGTGGTATTTATACTAAATTCGTTTCGTATGAAGGCCTTTCTTCTTGCAATGAACACAGACATTTTCGAAAAAGTACTAAATTTGTCGATCGGCTGTGCTAAAATTTCGCTTAAACCACAACATATTTTTATATTTCCTTGCTCTTTGACTTCATTTTAGTCGATCTGCATAGAAATATTGCGTGGAAGAAGTGGGACTTTTGCGCAATGCCGCGTTGAAAATGTGCATTTTTGAGCCGTTGGCGGTAATGGCGAAGTATGTTTCAAACAAAAAATATTTTCTTATTGTAAATGTATTTAAAACAACCCCAAATTGTGTGCTTTACATTGATAAAGGACCAATTTAATCCAGGAATGTAAAAAATGTCCTTGTAATTTGAGCATTTTGAAGCGTTGAGCTCGCCAATATTTGCTATTTTTGCTTCTCGCCATTGCTAAAAATTGGCCGTTCACAGTTCAAGCGATTTTGGGCCATAAACTTTTTTTTTGGAGATATTTGCAAAAACTAAGGTCGTTTCATTTACTTTCGGATTAAGATAGATTCGTGGGCAAAGTTTAAAGGAAATTGATTTTCCGAACCGAAATCAGTGGACCGCTTTTACAGAGACTGCCTCTTAAGCGGCCACCAATAATTTAATACGCGTAGATTGGTATTGTTTTGAAAAGCTGATGACAGAAGGTGACGACTGATAAAAACAGTCAAACACATGTTTATTATCTTGGTTTATTATCTTTTGAAAAAAAGTTATACTGATTTATGACCACTTGCCATTTCCCCTAGGGTGACCGCTTAATGGGGGTTCGGCAGTACTTTTAAACAATGGTTTATTTACCTGCGCAGTTAATGCACCCACGAAAAATGCCCTCAAATTCATTTCCAGACTTTGAATGGTTCTTAAATATACCCACCATAGTACCACAATGAGTTATACCAAGTGAATTTGGATCTGTAGCACAGGTTTGACTTTTCTGATTCGCGGAGCAAGTAGCTGCATCAACGTCAGTGCAACTGTAACACTCTGTTGGACCGGCATCTGTCAGGATAGATAAAGCAGGCGTTTTTTAGACTATCAGTAGTATTTTTCCAGTGTATGGATATATAGAACACTGAAGAATCGAATTGAGAGGCTGCGGTGTTTTGTTGTTGCTGCGCATTTGTTGGGAAGTTTGGAGAGCACTCATGAAGCGAGTGTTGCTCTCGGCTGCGCCTCGGCAACTTCAGTTACGCCTCTCTTGTGCTCTCCAAACTTGCCGCGTGCATCCATAACTCGATACACGCTAAGAATGAACCAAGTCTTAAATGGACATGTACAAAAACCTTCCCAGGAATGTTTAACCATAGGGAGGAGGGGTAACTTGGTGGTTTGCATGTGACGTCATCGCCGCCATGTTGGTGATCATTAACAAAAGCTTTCTATTGTTTGTACCACCGACATGGCGGCCGCGTCTTTGTCATTTAAATCTCTCGGGATTGGCTGCAAACCAGCAATACCACTGACGGATCTCTACCCAAAATAATTCAGGTTCAAATAGAAGGCCTGTCCAAGGCAATTTTTTAGCAACTTTTTTTGGCATTCCGGACGGAGTGTTTTATGGTTCGGCACATGTGCATGCTATAAAGTAAGCTCATTTAAATTTCAGTGAACCAGGGAGGGACAGGGCTGAATAACGTCTGCGCATGTGCGGGATTTCATGACAGCAACAGCAAATTTTTGGCGCGAACGTGTTGTTGTGTGGTTTTGAAACACGACGGCAAGGAGAGATAAATGTCTTTTATTTCCGCTACAAAACGGGAATATTTCCTTTTCCTACTTTCGCAAATAATAATTTGAACACTTCAAAGTTTACATCGAAGATTTTTCGCCATCAAGTGCCGTGGAATACGAGAAAACTTGAGTATATCATTACTGCTTCGTTTCTACATTTTCGCGGACTCTGACATCGTGGGGCGCTTCGTGGCTATTTTTCAGTGAGTGTTCAGAAAAAAACCCTGGTGTTCAAAAGATATGTTTTCACTCAGTAACAGGCGGATCCACTGCAAGATTTTAAAGCTTAAGTTTACAGGCAAACTCTTATTCTTTGGCGAAAACCTTTGCAGTGTTTCGTATTTTTGAAAATCACGCCATTTTACCTATGTTGTTGTTTCCTGGCAAGCGCTTGGGGCACGCGCAGACGTTATTCAGCCCTGTCCCAGGGAGGGGTAAAGAGACAGGGCCTGGGACCGAGAAACCATGCTCACGCAAACAACTTGCAAAGCGATCAATTTTGTTTGGTCAGCGGTGTTTTCATAAGGCTTCTTTTCGCGCGGTTTCGCGATTATTCCAAAGCAGGAGATGAATTCGCAGCGACGGAGTTCAAGTCCAGATATAGAAAGGAAAATTAACCGTCTTGTGTTCACGTTCTCCATAATACTGTGAATTTGGACATTTGACGTGTAGAATATTGTACTACTAATTAAACCTATTGTTTTGAAACGTTCTTGTTGCCGTCGCCGGCGTGGTTACTTCTTGAAAACGAAAAACTCGAGTAAGAAGTTTATTCGGTTTTAAGGCCCAAATTGAAAAATACAATAATCATTCATTGAATATGCACTTCCATCCCCTCATCCGCTAGCGAATAGATAATTCGGGTGATAAATTCACCTGTGGCACCATTTCGCGGTCACGAGTTGACAGCTATTCATGCGCGCCTTGACAGCCACCAGCCGATAAATTCTTCGGGCCGAATTTATTCTGGTGGCTGTCGACGGGTCAACATTAATAAATACAATGTGAAGTTGTCGGTGTAATCCGTTGAAACTTTCTGTGAATTTTGGTCATCATTCGCTGGCAAATTTCTCTCCCGGTATTCGCTTCCGATTGATTCAAAAACACTGAAATGACTGAAATAAAACGGGCTTTAATACCTCAAAGCGTGCACATGCGCCGAACCATGAAACATAATTCGCATTATTTTCACACATACACATACATAATTACAATTTGAGGCGAGGAATTTGAATAATTTTCAAAAGGTGGGTCTAGAAGGGCACCTGTAAACTAACCTGCGATCAGGCCAATTTTTCGCGCTCCTTACATTCTCTTTACGGGTCTCACGCTAAAAATGGGCCTGACACAATTCTTCTAAAGATTGTCTGCCAATTACAAATCACGTCCAGATTTTGGACGTGATTTTAATGAATCTGATTGGCTGATTCAACAATAGACTTCGCCGGAAGTAAAAGCAACGCGCGTTGCGTGGAGAGTCAAGCGAAATCCGCCATGTTGGAAAGAGTGTTGGAAAGAGCAGAAAACTCTTCGTATTTTTGACTTTGGGAGAATGGTCTGGAAGCCGCTATTTGGGACAAAGGACAGAAAACAGTATATATTTTATTCAAGTGAGTTTATTTTGTATTTGCGTTATAATAAAATTACCACAATAATTATAAACATGACTCGATCGCGATCGTTCAACTGCATGGAAGCAGTCTTCTACTTATATTAGCTTAAAACTGTTGATTGTACGCATAACAGAACGCCTTTGAACTTCGATCCTCAATTGCAAGTTGTCATTCGCACAAAGTTAGTACAATTTAAAGCGACGGCATACATGAACCTCATAAATGTTGTAAGCTTATTAAACGTATTTTAATAACATGACAATTTAGCAAACCGTGGTTGCCTGACTTTTCACTGACTATAATAAACATCACTGATCAGATGAAAAGTAGCCAATGTCAGTAATATAAAATTTAAAATAAGCTTTAAATTCGCATGCCGTCACGCTATAGTCGATGATAAAAAAATATTAAGCTTATAACAAGTTTACCTGGTCGACTTTATAAAATGATCGATCGAACACATTTAAGCTTAAATAATTCCTTCGCTTACCGTGTTGTTTACTCGCAGAATATCTAATAGTCCTTCCTTATTCGAATGGTGAAATCTCCCATGTAGATATGAATACTGGGAAGATTTGATTTCAAACGTTTTCCCTTCGAAAAACACCCCAATTTGCTTACACAACGACGAAACATTCACAACAAAAATGGCGTCCAAAGCTGTTTCGTTCCACGCGTGGAAATCCGGCATTCTCGCGAGTATCGCGTATCGGAAGTAATTTTGATTGGCTATTTAGAAGTCATGTCAATCAATGTCAATCCATCACGAAAAGGGGGCGGAAGGCATTTCGTTAAGGAATTGTGTCAGGCGTTAATTTTTCAGCGCGACCACGTAAAGACGAAGAGTAAAAGAGAGCGCGGAAAAATTCGCCTGATACTCAGGTTACCTGTAAACTATAATGGACCTAATCACGCGGCGCCCATCTTAAATCCCATAGGATTTAAAACCTTTGTTTTCGCATCAAAAAAACCCGCGTACACTCGTTTTGAAACGTCTGAATGCGAGGCTTGGGGGACCTTGGGGAATAAAAAGCTAGTGTTTTTACCAACATAAATAATTATAACCTCGCTGTATTTGATATCATTAGCAGTAAAATATAAGACAGAACTACAATGCTACGTTACGACTTGCCTGTGTAGCAAGCGTTCCTGTACGAACGAAGAGCTTTTCCGCATTCTGTTCGCGCGAAAATTGGGGCGAGAGCCATTATGCGGAAAAACTCTTCGTTTCTTCAGGTTTCTTCGTTCGCGGATAAACTTCTTCGTTCGTACGGGAACGCTTGCTACGCAGACTGCGTTACTCTATAAGCTAACGTCCGATTTTCGGATTAACTCAAGGGACATGCAAAGAACATTGCGTGACTTCCCAAATAACGACCGTGAAATTTATGCAAACAACATATAGTACCAAGGTCTCACGCTGAGAAAGCTTGTGCATAGCGTCGTCCATTTCTTGAAAATATCAACTCAGCCGATCATATCTAGAATGATCAACGTTTACGCTTCTGTCAAGTTTGGTCGCTGCATGCATTCCGTGTTTTAAAAACGCCCTGATATCTGACCGGTCTGGATCTGAAAACAGAGTGTGGTAAATAAACAAGGTAATAAAAAAGCATGCGTGACAAGAAATCCATAAAATGAAACTCCTGTTTGAGTGGTCACAAGGATGAGGTGACTGTGTGCGATACGCTTGCTCTCGAGCCGATCCGTGTATCTATCGTGAAATATCAAGGTAGGAAGATTAATTATTTAATTAGCCGGCTAGAAAGAAATGAAACAATTCCACACTTACCAACTGCATTTTCAATAAAACAGAAGAGTGCAATATAAACAACCAACTTCATGTTCATGATACGGCACTCAAGAAATCGATGTCCTACGTCTTGTCCGCAGTCCGGTGTTTGACAGTGAAACACTGATAGGCGTGCTGCTGTTTTGTAGACTACGAGCAGAGCGATAAAAAATGGCCGCGCGAAAAACTGGGGGCGAGTCAAGCTTGACTCGCCCCCAGTTTATCGCGCGGCCATTTTCCGATCGCGAATTTTATCGCTCTCGCTCGACGGACTAAGCTGGGAAAGAAGGACTGCTCGTAATCTAGCTGTTTTGTGTTAGTGTTCTATTGTCTCTTTCGTTCGGCCAATCCTGAAGACTCTTAGTGTATGGCGTTATATCCCGCCAAAATTCAAGTTTTGATTTGCAACATTGATGCTTCGAATTTATGCTCGTTTTACAATCCAACATTCAACTTCTGTAATTCAACTTTCCACATTTACAATTCAACATCCATCTTGATAATTCAACGTGCTCCGTTTACATGCGACTTTCTCAAATTATGCATGATGTACAATGCGACATTCGTGTCTTTCAATTCAATGTTGATACTCGGTGTGCGATATGCATGTATCACAATCCAACATTCTTGTTTCGACATCGAACTTCACGCTTGAGTGAGTCGACCTTGGGATGGTAAGCCGCTGTACAAACGTAATTTGGGCTCAAAAGAGTTGCACGTGGACTGAGCGGCCGCTGAGCTTGCTGTTGCAGGCTACACAGTGATGGCGGATAAACAGGATAATATCTCTCTTCTCCAAATACCATAGCTTCTTAAAAGCTACAGTAATCTCTGACAGAACTGGACCGACAAGAATATGATATCCGTGATGAGATCAAAACAGCGAAATCTTGCAACAGATTTTTCAAACATGCTGGGCCCAGCAAGACAATAAATGCAGGAAATCTACGTCCTACACGCGGAGAAATTTAATATTCAGTCTATCCAGATAGAAAATAAGAGAGCATAACCTTGTCTTGCAAGAGAGATGAGCCAAAGCAAATCTAAACATCGCAGATTATAGAGGTGTCAAAATCTACAGGGCGAAAGCCCTACAAGAAACCAAACGTGACCTCTTCAAATTTGCTAGAGTGAACGCAGTCGAAGGCTCTATTCTACTTGAAAGTACTCCTCATAGTACTACATATTTTGCCCGTTAGAAACACATTTGAAGCAAAGTAGGTCAGAAGACCGAATTAATTAGAGAACGGCTAAAGTACAATTGTCACGTACAGTAGAAGTCGCGAAGGCCTGTCACACATTATACCTGTGAAAAGCTACTATCGAGGTTCACTAGTGTTCGAGTTAGATAGTCCAGCCTTAGGCATATTCGATCAACTTCGAACGAAGTGATTGGATTCTCTAGACTTGCAATCGTCTGCTGGACGATATCCCCCCCCGGGGGGGGGGGGGGATACTCCCTTATGTGGCCTATACGGTGACGTGCCGCTGGACAGGGTATGGTTTTTGGCCTCTCTGCCCTGAACAGGGTATATAATTTCATGCGAGTCTGTCCTAAACAGGGTCTGAACCTGTCCTAAACAGAGTATGGTTGCACGATTGTCGTCGTAAAAATATGGCTTATACAGTATTTAGAGATCGGAGACGTTTGCCGCGTATCAGTCAAACGGGATTCACTAAATTGCAACCTACAGGGTCCTAAAATAGAGGATGTTGTCCTACACAGGATAGGTATTTTAGGGGTTTTTATTGTTTTTCAAACCCTCAGCGGCACCCCTATACCCAAACATGGGTCAAGTACCCCCCCCCCCCCCCCACCCCCCGGGACGATATCGTACGCTCTTCTAAACGCCGCCATCTTGCAGGCAGCCTCGTCCCCAGGATCTTCTCTCAGCGTTGCTTCAAGTCATCGATACATGCCTCCATGCATGTCCAATACTCACCACTTGTTCAAGTCGTGAAAGCCGTGAAAGGTAATATTCAACTCGTACGAGTCGTACAAGTCGTGAAATAAGGTTTACCATTTGTACGATTGGTTCAAGTGGTGAATGTGATGCTTTTCGTGGAAATAACATGAAGTGTCATTTTTACATGGGTTAAAACGGTATCTCATTAAGGAAGGGACCCAGTCAACTCGTACGAGTCGTACGACTCGTACAACTGGTGAAATTGCATCTCATTATAGAAGGAAGGGGCCTAGTCAACTCGTACGAGTCGTACGACTCGTACAAGTGGTGAAACTACATCTCATTAAGCAAAAAACATGACACAAATTTATGAATATTTATCGTTCTAAAGCGTGCTACAAGAGAAATGCTCGATTCCACAAATAACATGCCAAACACAGGCCAATATGCGTACTAGCGCGCGACAAACAAAACATGACATGAATATTCTTCGTTCTATAAGCGTGCTACACCACAAATGCTCGATTCCACAAGTGTAACGCACCGAAACAGACATGCGTAGCGCATGACAAACAAATATTGACATGAAAACTCGAAGTTGATAAAGTTAAATCGAATTGTGAAAAGCTGACGTTTTGAGCGGCCGGGGTTTGAGCGCTGGCAGGCCCAGTTCAGACGCCGTACTTCACATGAGCCGAATCGAATTCGATGAATTAAGTTCATGTGAAGTACGGCGTCTGAATCAATTCGGAACGGCTGATTGAATTCGGATCGGCTCAGCCGATCTTCCCGCCTGGCTCAGCCGGGAATAAAGGCTGTGGACCGGCTTTGATTCAGACGCCGAACTTCACATGAGCCGAAACAAATGCATGAATTATTATAATGTAATTTTCAATATGACAGCAATTTTCCCCTATTAAATTAAAGGGGCACTGTCACGGATTCGCATGCGCGAAAACTGCTCACTTCCTGTCGACCATAAATTATTTGGCCGCCATTCCATAATGACGGTTAGTGAAAATATTTGCATGTATTTTGTTTCTAATCACGATTTTGTAAAACAGATAAAGTCGTAATATTACTGTAACAGCGTGCGCTGTTCGCATACGTATTTCCGAAACATGATTTGCATACAAAATATTTTTTGCAACGGCCGTAACGCAACGCACTTTCGACAGCCAAGCTTAGATTTATCCATTCGTACATAAGTTTTCAACGGATAACCGTTGCCGTTTGAACGGCTCAATATTTTTTCTCAACGGATAACCTGGCTTAGCTTCGAACGGGTGAAGATTTTTTTCTGAACGGGTAGCAGCAGCCGTTGGAACGGCTGAATATTTTTTTCGAACGGCGCGACACATTTGTTGTTGAGGAGACGAGTGATCGAAACAGATGTGACCTCAGCTGTGACCTCTCACGCGAAAACGTACAACACGGCTTTCCGTTCGAAAGGCTAAAAGCCGTTCACTACCCGAACGGTTAGCAAGCCGAACGGCTGCTACTAACTGTTCGAAAAAAAATGTTCGAACTGCTGCCGGTATCGTATCACTGTATCCTTCGTAACCTGCAACGAATTTCGCTTCAAGCCATGTTTTGAAACTGTTATCTTCAAGATAAATGCGTTTATGGGGTTTTGTCCACTCTCTCTTGGCTCTTGTCGGGGTATTGAATATTCTTTTTCGCCCTGAATTGCTACGCTTTCCACCGTGTCCGCCGCCGCCACTAGTCGACGCCATTTTGGATTTGGCAACTCAAACTTGAAAAAGTTGGCCCAACCTTTTCAAGTTCGACTCGCGAGACTGGCGCATGCGTCCTTGTGACAGTGCCCCTTTAAGTTTGGCTGAATTAAGCTCGGCGTCTGAATCAATTCAGTCGGTCTAAATTAATTTGGGTCGGCCTAAATTCGAATTCGATTCGGCTCATGTAAAGTACGGCGTCTGAACTGGGCCTAACCCGCGATTAGCAACATTAGCCACTGTATCTTGATATAGAAAATCCCTTGATGTTTGCAAACCCGACAAAAAAGCGGAGCAATACTACACTAAACTATAACTACGGAAAAGCAAATGAAAGTAAACAGCTCTAAAATCATGTTAAAAATGTCGGAAAATTTCATAGCACAAACGCCTGGCGATGCAAATTTCAGTAAGCTTATTGCATTAACAACTTCGTTGAAAGTGATCTAATTCTCCGTGTTCATGCAGTTTATCACTTTAAATAAAATTTTGTAGATTTCTCGCTTTTAGTGAATGTCGCCACAGTCCGTACTACAGTCCGTATTTTAGCGCAAGGGGTCGGCTGAACGTGTCCCAAAAAGGATCTGGAACAAGCGTGAAAAATACGAGTGGGATTGGGGAGAGACGCTTTTCTCGCCTCTTACGAGGCTCGCGCGTGGATTATCGGCGCTTCGCGCCTCTCAATTCGCGCGTCGCGCACAATATCTCGCGAAAAAAGAGAGGACGATTTTGCAGTCTACTGGAATAGCGTTAATCGCGCTTAATCCTCGATTAGCGCTAATCGACTTATCTCGTGTAACCCATGGTTACACGAGATATTGGATTGGTGTTTCGATTACTCTGTTTACAACATTTTTGTTAGTTAATTAAGGACCATATCTGTCATCTAAATTGATCGTTTTGATATAACAAATATTTGGATTCATCTGTTTCTTGTATACATGCTACGTATGCACGTATACTGTGTTTTTGCTTTCTGATCTTTTAAGGCAATTAGTTCTAGTTCGATTATTCACGACTGTTAGGTCAGACCAAGTTATTTATTAGGTTAAGAATCTAGTAATAATATTAGAAAGAAGTGAGAAAACTTGCTGAGATCTCCTGCCAACCATATGTTAATGACGTTAATGAGAGAATTGTAATAAGCAATGGGGCAAAACAATAAACTCAAACTCAATAATTCAGTGGTCTGGTAGTAATTTTAATCAAGGAAATGTGAGGCAGGATAAATTTGTTTGTATTTGATTTATTTGATTCAACGAGTGATTAGAAAACGAAAAGATGGTCACAAACTCTGTAAAATAAGGCGACAAAACAAGGTAATGATAATATAAATATTCAGAGTTACATGGGATGTGCATCTCACTTAGAGTTCCAGAACAGGCTAGTACACTTCGAAGTGAACAAGCACATTAATGAGTACTATACGATGCGACTAGATATTTTTTACTTGAAGCGCGTACTTTTCTAGGTTGATGTTGCTTATTCAACACTGTCAGCTTCTGACTTAGAGTTACGGAACAGGCCAATAGGAATACTGAAAAATTAACATAAGAACATACTATTCTTGAAAAGCAAGAGCTACGCTGCGTCCTTACGGAGTCATACTGTTATAATGGTAACGCTAAAAATGACTACACGATGCGACGAGATATAACAAGCGTTTTAGCGATTTCACTTATGTACAGAATTAGAGAATTAGAATTAGAGAAACGGAGTGAAACAGGATCACAGTTAACTGGTTATTACTTAGTTAAACTACTAATCACTCTATTCCGTTTCCGACTGACAATATTAACCTGGGGGAATCGAACAAAATCCCATTCCGATTACATGGGTTTTTTTCAGCACGTTTGGCCGGGTGGAAAATTCCAGCCTGGGCTGGAATTTTCAGCCCGGGCTGAAACCTTGTCCATGTAATCGCTAATTCCATTTCAAGAGGATTTGTTTCGGAAGCCGGGCTGAAATCTCAGCCCCCTAACTAAACCTCAATTTCAGTGCCAATTGATTCAACTTTTTACAAACTACCGTGTCGTGCATGAAAAGCTATGAAAACATAAAACGTTTCCAACTATGAAACAATCATCTTTCAATAGCCCTTTTCACGGTTTAACCTGAAATATTTGCATAACAATACAGCTAAACATAGAAGCGAGGCAATTTCGGGCACAAGCTGTAAAACATCGTGATTTTCTTGAGCTCCTTAAACTATGTTAGCATAAAAATAGTTTTAAAACGGAGAAGAACTAAATATGCAACTATTTTAGTTAAAGTTTGCCGTAAAGATCGTAATCTGATCTCCCTGTTGCTTATGCGAGTGTACTCTTTATTATTAGAGAAAAGTCGTTTTACATTTTTTTCTAAAAACAACGTAAACTAAAAGAATTGTAGTTCTTCTACATTTTAAAACTGTTTTTATACTAAAAGAGTTGAAGGAGTTCAAGAAAAACACGATGTTTTGCAGCTTGTGCCCGAAATTGCCTCGCTTCTATGTTCAAGTGTATTGTTATGCAAATATCGCAAGTTAACCGTGAAAAGGGCTATTGACACACCAAAGCTTTTCTTTCAAATATAACATGAAAAAATGCAAAATTCGGACACGAGTCGCCCAGAGAGATTTTTTCAAAAATACCTGAAATCGACTGAAAATAAAACTCGGAACAACATAGCGTAAGCCTGCGAGCCCGAAGGCCCCTTCCTTTTATAATGAGATGCAATTTCACCAGTTGTACGAGTCGTACGACTCGTACGAGTTGACGAGGCCCTTCCTTCTATAATGAGATGCAATTTCATCAGTTGTACGAGTCGTACGACTCGTACAAGTTGATCAGGCCCCTTCCTTCTATAACTCCGCTCAAACTCTAAGTGTCTATATTACTTCATTTTATTTCACTGAAACGTATCACATTCACCACTTGAACCACATTCACTACTTGTACGACTCGTACGAGTTGAATATTACCTTTCACGACTTTCACGACTTGAACAAGTGGTGAGTATTGGACAACCCTCCATCGATACGTTTGTACAGCGGTTTACCATCCCAAGGTCGACTCACTCAAGCCACAGGCAGCCCAAGCTCTGTATTAGATTACCGGACGTGACCCTTGCTTATGAGCGGTATTGTGTTACAAAGATGCGATTTATAAGGGTTTGTATGGGAAAGCAACGGTTTTGTTTTAAAAGGTAAAATATGAATGTTTTATGAATAAAATTGACTTACCCTGTTGCTGTGTTGTATACTTTGCTGTCTGGCCGCTTCTCAGCTCGATTTGACGCGATTTCAGCGAGTTATCGTTTTTGGGGTATCCATTTCCGCTCGCTGGCCAGCGTTTCGTACCAAAAGAGGTACTGCATGCAGTCTACTGTTGCTGTTCACAGATCCTGGTCTGAAACCAATATTATTATTGACGCTATTTTGATTGTAGCAATGCGGGAAAAGAACAAATATACATGCTGGACGGACGGTAGCAAAACACAACCACCAACACCCCCAAGCCTACCTCCTCTCCTGGACCGAAAACCATGGTGTTGCATAGGAAGGAGGAAAACGTGCACCCATGAACGTTTCCGCGTTTTTTCGAAGGAAAACCTTTTTTTAACAATTACTTATGTGACGAATTTGACATTTATTTATGACTAACATAAATACGTATAGACGTCTGACGAGCACAGCACCTCTTGAGCTATAAAAAGGTCCTAAAGAACGACAATTCTACGAATGTCACCGACCGTGTAGGAGTAATGTTTCGCCTGTTAACTTTTTTATACAAACCATGTACCAGAAAGCTCTTATCAGACATTCCTCAGATTCCTAAATGTTGATTCGCCTCCTCCTGCCTTGAGTTTCAATCAGGTTCTGTTCCCATTGCGAAATCTCCCGACCGCCGGCGATGAAATTCCCGTACTCATGGAACATCAACCGCCATCGTACTTGCAGAAACACTGGACAAAATGGCTCCCGGCTTTCTCAGAGGCAACCGTCAGGTCAGTCGATGAAGCTCTCCAGGACGATGTTCCAATCGTAACTTCAGCAGCCCTGCAAGGAATCCCAGAACACAAGCACAACATTGATCCAGATGTCATATACAAGCTGCAACTGAAAAGCTCTATACTTGATATTGGAGTGCCGATTCCAAGGCACATGGACGAAAACGCTATTTCTTATCCATGTGCGGTCAAAGCTGATATGGGTTGGCTTGGACGGGGAAGCCAGCTCCTTCAAAACGCCAGCGAGCTCTCCGCCACGTTACGAGACATCAGAGAAACGTGTGGTTGGAAAGGAGGGATTGTATTCCAAGAATTTCTTCCAGGAGTCGAGGAAGTGCCAGGCTTTCAATTTCATTTGGACAAAGCTGGCCAAATTTTCTGGGTGGGTACATCATGGGGGAAATTCGATGTATTTGAATGGATAAGTTCAACTGTTGATTGGGACAAGCAAGACGAGTACAGAGACCTGGTGTACGAAGACTTCACGGTGCCCATCAAAATTACCTTCATAACAACGGCTACTTTGGCCTCGTGTCGTTTGAAGTTCTATTCACAGATCGTGGAAAGTTTCTGGTCGATGTAAACCCGAGAATTTCAGGCGACACCACGCATTTATTGCTGGCTCGTTACATGGCCTCCGAAGTGGGATTGAAACACTCCGCAATGTTTACTGAAACTACCCACGACATGACAGGTGAAAAGCTGGTGGAAAAGGCAAACGAAATCAACGAAAAGAATCTGGGACAAATTATTATCCTGGCTGCTGCAGATGTGGATAATGGCTGCAATTCTGATGTGTCTGTCTTTGCCAAGACTCCGGAACAAGTTCAAGCTCTTTTTAAGAAACTCGGAAGGTAATTGTACAAGATCGAGGTGTATATTTAGTAAATAACCCCCTTCAGGCGGCTGGTGCTGAAATTCTATACTCTGTAATCTAAGAATGTATTAATAATGTTTTTAGCCTAAAATCGGCAGAAAAATAAGAATATTCAGCCTAGGCATGGAAAATATACATTCTTACAAAAAAAAAAAGAGTGTAGTCAAGTTTCTAGGGAGGATCTGAGTTAGTCAACCTCGACTGGATCCCAGGGCTGTAAAATGCGTGACAGCATGTGTGACCATTGTTTTTCATTATTATTCCTCGCGTAGCGGGGTTTATAATTCTGTCCCCTAACAGCTCAGCTGGAGCGAAATCTCGTCTGGCGTTTACGATCATATGCGCTGGTGGCCTAATGGTCTAAGGGGCATCGGGTAAAATATGGACTGGACCATTGGACTATTGGACCATTGGACCGTTGGACTATTTTTTGGACTATTTTTTGGACCATTTTTTGGACCATTTTTTCCCTTTTTGTCCCCTGGGAAACCGCGTTTAAAAAAAACTGAAAATGAGACATCTTTGGCTAAAATAAAATCAAACTGGTATTCATATTTTGATCAAATTTGAAGTTGGAAATGAATATTTCGTCCTTTGTGAATCTTTTGGTACTGAAAAGTCCGCGGGCACTCAATTATTTTTTGCAGAACACATAATTTACAATTCATACCCATGGCAAAATGTTAATTTTCCGTCATTTTTAATGCCCACTTTCTGGGGGTTAAATAATACTATTTGTGCGGCTCGTGTTTTCTAAATTTCTCTCGTGTTCTCAAATAAGTAGTAACTTCAAGAACCATCTCAGAGGCAACAAGGAATCGCGCCGAATATTATAATTCATCAATGCTTTCGTTAGGCCCAGATATTCAATGCCACCATGTTGAAACTATAGTTCTCGTCAGTTGGATCAGCCCCAAATGGTTTCTTTTACACTGGAAATATTATCTGGGATTTGCTGCAGCTGCTAACTATCCACAAAATACTACAATAACAATACTATAATACCTATTGTAGTATTTTGTGGATAGTTAGCAGCTGCAGCCGCGCCCCGCCCCCCATACCCAGGGGAGTTTTGTCCTCTCCCCAGATTTCGCTCGCCAAATAATCCAAGCGCGACGATTTCAGCGCAAAAAATAGAGGGACTGTGAACAGTCTAACGATTTCCTTATCATCGGAAACACACACGCTGAATGTCAACAAGGTCTTATCACCCTTATCAGACTGCTTCATTCACTCGGGGTTAATGTCAGTTGGAAAAAGGTTGTTTCTCCAAGCCACTGTCACTTTCCTGGGAATCGAACTTGACTCTGCTACTATGTCCTCTTCGTCTTCCGTCCGACAAGTTAAATAACCTGAACACTCTCATCGCGTCTTTTTCTGACAAAGACTCCGCGTCCAAGCGTCAACTGCAATCTCTCGCAAGATCATTAAACTTTGCTTGTCACGTCGTGCATGGAGGTCGCACTTTTCTTCGTCGGGTCATTGATTGTATAAACAAACTTAGGCTCCTATCCCATCGTTCTCGTCTTTCCTCGCAATTTCGTGCAGATCTATTGTGGTGGAAAAAATTTCTCGTCAATTTTAATGGCCGGAGCATGATGCTAGACTTCCGTCAGCCCGTTTACTTCCAAACCGACGCGTCCTTCCACGGTTTCGGTGCCGTATGTTCCGATGACTGGTTTGCAGGCTCCTGGTCCGATTGCCCCGCTTCTGATTTTCACAATTCTCGCTTCCATAATCAGCACTGCAGTCACGCGGGTCACGCAATAGACCGATCGCTTCGCTCTAATATTAAAACTATTTAGAGCTATTTCCGATCCTTATCGCGGTTCGTCGCTGGGGTCCCCAGTGGTTAAATAAACGTGTCTGCGTCGAGACTGACAATAGATACCCAGGCCATGGCCTTTATAAACAACGGCATGTGTAAAAAACTCTATCGCCATGTCATGGCTGCGTGAGATTTTCTGGATGAGCGTTCGATATAACTTTCACTTACGGTCACGGCATTTACCAAGCAAACTCAATCAACACGCCGACAGATTGAGTCGATTGCAGTTTCCAGATGACCCTAACGAACGTTTCTCTACTCACCAGGGGACCAGGATATCCTACAGTTGGACCACCGCGCCAAGCTTGTCTCCGCCCCCGGGTCTCCGCCGCTGCCTATGCTAGCTCCACATTAGCTACACGTCGTTCCCAGTGGAGAGTTTATCTGCGCTTCTGTTCGAGGTTTAATTTGGTGCCTATCCCAGCTTCACACAGAACTGTCATTCGATTCCTCATCCATTTGTCTAGTTACTGCAAGTACTCAACAATAATTAATTACCTGTTAGCCATTAATGTCCTTCATCGACACTTTGGCCACAATGTCACCAGTCACCTTTCAGGATGTTTTTGCTGTCAAACTAATCGTTCGCGGTCTTCGGCGCATTTTGGGTGATGCACAAGAACAAAAATTACCCATCACTCCTGAGATCCTTTTGCGTATTCGTTCTGAGCTTATGGCCGACAGGGACTCAGGATTCTGGGCGGCGATGCTAATTGGTTTTTACTCCTTTTTTCGCAAGTCTAACCTTGCAAATATGCCAAAGATTACGACCCTTCAACAACCTTGTCACGCGAGGGCATTATCGTTCGCCCGTGGGGTTTAGTGATCCGTGTGCAGTGGTCCAAGACCATCCAGTTCAAACAACGCAAGTTACTAATACCGGTTGTTCGTCTTCCCTCGAATCACCCGTTGTGTCCGGTGCAGGCCTACGAACGCCACTTACGATTATTCCCCGCACCACCCTCCTCGCCTGCCTTTCTGCATTTTCGTGCTGATCACGCTACGCCCATCACGCACTCGGTATTTACCGCCAAATTACGCAAATCCCTGAGTCTCGCAGGGCTCAAGGCCTCTAACTACTCTGGTCATAGCTTTCGTCGTGGAGGAGCAACGTACGCCTTCCGTTGTGGTGCACCTATTGAACTCATCAGTCTCCAAGGAGACTGGTCTTCAGATGCTGTGCTGCTGTACATAGCTCAGCCATTAGAGCGTCGTTTGTCTGTGGCACATCTTATCGCTAAGAACATTATATCATCCTCTACCTGATTCTCCTCTTCTCCACCCTATTATTATTTTTTATTTTCTCTTTATTTTTCTCTCTTTTTGTCTGGCGGTTTAGGCGGGCCGCATCGGGGTGGGGGGACAGTTTCGGTCTCGGCACCTCTGCTCCCCCCCCTTTGATGCGGCCTTGCTTTTTCCGGCAAACAATAAATTGAATATTTAACAATTATACCATGAGCCCGCGTTGGATACGAGATGATAGATAGCCAACGAGCGCGTAGCGCGAGTTGGCTATAATCATCTCGTATCCAACGCGGGCTCATGGAATAATTGTTTTATTAAAAACTTTAGTAACTTTAGGTGAAAACTTCGGTATTACTTTTTAAACAAGACTATACATCGACTGAGTGATTTTTCAGTTCGATTAAATGAAGCATGATGTGTATGAAAACGGCGGCAAACGTCAGGCGACCGGCGCTGTCTTCGGTCAGTTCGGTAAACAAGCTGAATGAAAATAGAGCTGCAAGACTGAATTTTCTTCGGATTAATATTCGCTGTTTCTTCTAAAGTTTCGTATATTCTGGAAAATTGTGGAAATGTGGAGCTGAACATTTTTCATTTTACAAGTTGAACTGATGGACAGCTGAACGGGTTGTTTATACGGCGAGCAAATCGTGCACGTCTGCAGAATTGTGTTGAGACGAGCGAAACTGAGCCAGTTGAAATCAAGTTCACTGAAGTAAAGAGCAAAGGAAAGAGTCAATATCTACATGGATGGAGAGAAAAAGAGTGACCTTCCAAGATAATTTCACTGTGAAGTGATCCGGCTTCGATTGTACCATCACCAACGCTTGACGAACTGCTTCGTCTCTGATGGATATTTATTGTGCTGATTTTAAAAGCTTAGTCCAGCTGGAATTAACAAGCCTCTTCGAAATACAAGGTAACAATACTGAATAGGTTAAGCTTAAATATTTTGTAGTGTAATTCATTCATTTTGAACGAATTTGTGCAGATTTGTATTGGTTTCCGGACTTTCCCGTAAATTGTTTCAGGCTTCCTTTTATAAATAGTACTCGTTCAGTTGCATTTGTTGTACAATAGCCCTTTTCACGGTTAACTCTGCTCATTTGCATTACAATGAAATCTAGCATGTATGTGAGGCAATTTCGGGCTATTTTGTAGTTTTAGCCCGAAATTGCCTCGCATCCACGTTGGATAACATTGTAATGCAAATGAGAAAAATCAACCGTGAAAAGGGCTATTACAAGCATTTCCCATTAAATATTTCGTTCCAAACTTTGCTGCATTTTCTAGCAGTTTTGTTACTCCGTATTCAGTCAATTCTGCCGAGAAACAATTTTCTCCGGCGGCCATTGTTCCTTGGAGAGAGAAAAAAATTCAGCTCTCTTTCTCGCCGTAGCCTGATATCAGGCTCCTGAAGAAAATTTGCGAGCGAAGCGAGCCGAGTCACTGCAGAAGGAAAGCGAGGGAGCCTGAAGACATTCCTTTGATGCCGCCGATCCGCCCTCCAGTAATTAGTCCTGTTATAAAATGTCAACAAGTCACCTGGAGTGTTTGGCGTGTTTCCCAAATTAACTTCTTGTTAAGCTAGAATGGTTAAATAAATTATTTCCCACGGCAAAAATGATCGTTGCATTTCAAGTATTACTCATAAAACAAGCTTGAAAGTAAAAATTGCTAAAAGTAAGCGTATAAAGCGGTGAGACGGCTTCGTCCACGAAATGTACCGAAATAAGCGTATGCAAATATGTAATTTTAGCCAACGCTACGTCTGTTGAATGTTCAATTTTCAGCCGTAATTTTCTCTTCGCAAATGAAAGGACTCCAACGCAAAGATCGCCGGCTAACCGGCTCCATGTCCATTTTTTTGGCAGTTTGTATCCTTCCATTTCTTCAGGAGCTGATCTCAGGCTATTCTCGCCGATGCGTTCATGGTATAATGGCTCATATCCCATGGCCTCTAAGCCAATCAAAATTCTAGAAATGCATTATCCAATGGTTCAGTTTTTAATAATTGTATATATGTTATCTCTGTGTATTTCCTTAAGGTCATTCCTTAGTATTGCACTGCGCATCCTTTCTGCGCATAATTTCGTGCGTAATTAGCGCGCGCACATTAAAAAAATGGCGGCTTTTTCTTTGTGGCAATGCTCGCCAGAGAGGTAAATGATCGTTTTCTCGTAAACGAGCGTGGTGATCTATCATTTTTTTTCGCAAAGTTAAGTCTAGTAATCATCTTCTTTCTGTACAAGGAGTATAGACCAATTCTCAGTGCAGAAAAATTAATGATCACTGGAAACGTGAAAAATTACGTGTTTTTGGTTGATTTTGTAAGGAATTAGGAGGTATTTTTAGTCGATTATATCTCTTTCGCGAGTATTATTTTTATTCTAGATTTTGAAATATTACATCGCAATGTTCAACTAGGGAAAGTTTCAGAAACTTTTCAGTGTAACTTTTATTTCGAAGGAATTACCTTAATTAACCTGCGTAGGATTATATAACTTTTTGATATGATTTTCGAAAATCATTTACCTAAGGGGTCTTTTAGGTCAAATAAAATCTGAAATTTCGCTTCTGTCAAATAGCCATTGAAACAATAAACCTGCTTTTTATACCGCAAGCAAACAGTTGTATATATTTCTCATTCAGAAGGCCAGTCGTGGGAAACCCCCATCAATTCGAATGATGACGTAACTTGTTGTTGTAAAAATTTAATCCGCAAGCCTCAACACGTTTCATGAATATATGTCCCAGACATGTCAAAATTAACAACTGCGTGATTTTTACTTCAATGCGCTGTTTTGATGACTTGCCCTAAATCGCTTTTTATAAGCTCTCGCTGGTTTATTTTGGGAGGCAAAGAAAATTCAAAGCGGAGTCACAATTTCGAGTCGCGAGAACGAGTCGGCGAATTTGACTATCCGCTTATCCGTTTTGAATCATTAATGACAAAAATATACGGCGCGTGATTATATTACACTTTCTAAAATAGCTGAGATTCTCGCGCGTATGTTTCTCACAGAAAAAGCTATGTCTTTAGGGATGGACCATTTTATTTTGGGAGGGGGGTTGGGCAACTTTTCTGAGCTCGAATTTTTTTTCCCGTCTTGAGTTTGTGTAAGAATTTTTTTCACATTTTGCTTGTGAGTGAGTGAGCTTTGCACGATTTTTTTCTCTCTACTTTTGCTGTGCAGGAATTTTTTTTGGTAATTGCCCAACCCCCACCAGAGTATAAAGAATAGATATGACGTCAGATCACGCTTACGCTCACTCAAGCGAATCATTTACAGTCGGCTAAACTCGGCTTGTTTGCAAGAAATTCAGCTTACACGCATTTACGAGCAGACTTCGACCGACCAAACAATGTAAGCTATTGGAGAAAGGTATATGCTTATTGTGGCTTTATTGTTTGCGTGATTTTGAGGCTAAATATTTTCAAGTCGAGGATTTTGATTTCCATAGTTGACCACAGGCGACCCAAGCTCAGGTTGTGAGTCAGCTAATGATATGCGCGAAAAATATAAGGGTTTGTATGGGGATTTCATTAACAGATTCTAAGACATAGGAAAATGGTAAATTTCACAATAAAATTATCCTACCTTGCTTCCAAGGTGTTTTACTTGCTGTCTGTGTGGTTGTTTTGCTTATTTAAGGCCATTTTAGCGCTTTTTTCGATTCTATGTCTCCTCTTCCTAAGAGAACCTAAAGGCCACACACTCCAGCTGGACAGCCCTCGCGCGAAGCGAAAATATCCCAACTTAAAAATATTCCAGCAGCCACAAATCCGACGCAGAATCCAAGCACAAAGGCGAAACTTTCATATCCACTCACTAGCCACGGAATCGAAGCCCTGCGAGCGATGCCAAGCGGTAGTTTATTTCCACACTGGCAAGGTAATGATGCCCGTACGAACCATCCACGACACACCGACCATTGGAAACTGCTTGGTAACCAGGTCTCGCACCCAAACGTTGCCTCACTGGGGTACCAGACCGTCAATTGTCATCAATAATTTTTTTGCGCAGCCTGGATCCCCTCGGCTCCAATCGACAAGACCGCATTGTCTCAATCGCCCAATCAAATCGCGCCGTGTTTTTGTTTACAAATTCAAATATGAATAACTGACCGTAGTTTGAAGTTCCAAAGACCCTCGTAACCTCGCGAATATTGCCTTCAAGTGTGTCGAAAAATTCGAATTGACCGCCGCCATTTTGAAGACTACTCAGCAACCTGGCCGCACAATCGTGACGTCAAATAGTCCAACCTAAATTGGCGGGAAGCGCTGTGTGATTTAAACATAGTTGCTGTTTGGTGTGCCTTCGTTCGATGTTTCGAGTCCACAATGCGGCCTCTTTTGCAGTTCCAAACTGTTGTAACAGATCGCAAAAGGATAGAAGAGGAATTATATTTCATCGTTTGCCGTTAATTGAAAAGATCTTGCCAAGAAATGCCGTAACTAGTTAAACTCGGCCGCGATAAGAGATTCTTGCCAAAACCCGAATACATTTATGTTTCTTCCGACCACTTTACGGATGACTGCTTTGAGATTGATTTTAAGTCAGATCAACTTCTTACTGGTAACACTATAAAGAAATCAGAAACCTGATGCTGTTCCGACAATTTTTAAACACGAAAAGAGCTAAAGAAGCAAAGGCATGAAAGAACGACAAGAGGTTAGTTTGTCAGTATTCCGTAATGATTCAATTTAATTACGGCGCTGTGACACTAAAAATGTTTCGTGCAACTTGTCTCGCAATTTTGTTAAGCCGCCGCGAGACAAATTGAAAGAAACGTTGCTTTATAGTGTAACACCGAAATGCTGCGTTGCCGCGATCGCTTCGAAAATTAGAACTTGATTCTGCTTCGTCGAACGGGGCAATTAATTTTAGGAGGTCGAGCAACGGCAAACGATGAAATATAATTCCTCTTCTGTCCTTTTGCGACCGAACAGTTTGGAGCTCGGCACAAGAGGCCGCATTGTGGATCGAAACATCGAACTCCCGCCAATTCAGGTTGGACTATTTGACGTCACGATTATGCGGCCAGGTTGCTGAGTAGTCTCCAAAATGGCGGCGGTCAATTCGAATTTTTCGACACACTTGAAGGCAAATTTCGCGAGGTTATGAGGGTCTTTGGAACTTCAAACTACGATCAATAATTCATCTTCATATATACTTTTTAATGGTAGTGAGAGAAAAAAGGCGCTTTCTGGATTGACCTTCTCCTTTAAATTAAAGCATTTTAATGCTTTAAAAAGCTTGTTATTTTGAAGGAATATTTTCGTTCCGCCACCTGAATTTAGCTTCGCGCCTTGAATGTTTTCCGAAACTTTTGCCCTCTATGTCACAAACAACTAATCGCATGTTTCATCGTAAAATAATCGATTGATATTTCTTGTGTTTTCAGAAGTTGCAGAAACGCAGAAGATAAAACAAAATTTCCCGTTCAATGACTTCAATTATAAACAACGCAACAACACTGTCCAAAAATAATTTTGCATTCCCGGTTTCGCTCGCGTAACAGTTAACAATTTTGCATTTCCTATCGATCCACATAACTGCGTAAACAAACCGGATACGAATTGCTTGGAGACTTCAATACTATATATATAAAAAAGACTTCACAATATAGCGCGACGAGTCGCGGAATAAAGGAATACCTGATCCTACGTATACCAGCAGTATTTTCCTTCGCGGTCCTTTGCCACTTCCAACTTCCCCAAACTTGTATAATCAGAAATACATGTAACCACAGAAAAATAACTTTTAAAAAAAACACTTTGCCCCAGCTCTCATCGTACCGCTTCAGCCGAGCAACTCGACCGAGTCTTTTAGTCGCATTCAAAGCCAAATTTACCATCGCCCGAATAATGAGTACAGAAAGTTGAAATTAAAAATGATTGACAGGTAAGTCGCAAATCTGTTTCAAAACAACATGGCGGACAGATTTGGAGAGTGTAACAATATTTTAATTGAAAGTTTGAAGGAAAATGCAAAAAAAACAAGAACACACGACAAAGTACAAACAACTGGCTAAAAGTTTGGAAGTCTTGGGCAGCACAAAAGGGCCATGACGAAAATATTGAAAGCTTTGAACCGAGGCGCTCAACAAAATTCTCGAGGATTTTTACGCGACAGTTCGTAAGAAAGACGGGAAAGATTACGAGCCTGACAGTCTTCGCGTAATGGCCACCGCAATTGACCGGTACCTAACAGATAAAGGCTACAAACACTCTATAATTCGAGACCGAGAGTTTAAAAGTTCCAAGAATGTCCTTGAGGGAAAAGCCCGGCTACTTTAATTTATTTTTAATTTAATTTAATAATTTATATAGCGCTATTTCTAAAGTTCACAGCGCTTAACAATATGTATAAGTTAAAATTAAATTAAGATGAACAGATAAATGGAACTAATTAATTACATAATAAAAAGCTAAAGTGATTAAAGTGAATAAGCAAGTTTGAATAAAAATGTTTTGAGATTCCTTTTAAAGGAATCAACGGAGGTGCTGAGCTTAACGTGTAAAGGAAGTGAATTCCAGAGCCTAGGCGCTGAGATAGAAAAAGCACGGCTACCGTAGGTTTTAAGATTGAAGGATGGTTCTACCTTCGGCAACAAGGTAAAGGCAAGCGGCCAAACAAGTCTCGAAGTCTGACAACCACTGAAGAAAATGAGCTGTGGCAAAGCAACAAGCTTGGAAAGGGAACTCCACAAGTCCTGGTACAAACAGTTTGGTGGCTCTTGCCTCAGTATTTTGGCCTTCGAGGTCGCCAAGAACATCACAGCATGACAGTTGAAGATTTCAGTTTTGGCTTTGATGAAAACAACATGGAGTACGTGGAATTCACCGAGAACCCGACTAAAACACGCCAGTCCGGCCTGTCCGCAAAGCCCCGAAGCTTTCTTCCAAAGATATTCGCAACTGGAGATGACAAGTGCCCGTTGCAATCTCCAAAGAGTTCCTGTGGCGTCGTCCTCCCGAACTACGAACAGCCGGTCCACTCTATCTCTCCTGCGTAAAAGATCCGTCCTCGCAAGTTTGGTACAAGCGGCAGCCCATGGGAGTGAATAAAATCAACGAGATGATGAGGTCGATAATAGTAGGTATGTCACTTGAAGATTCCTAGAAGTCGTTTACCAACCACAGCGCTAGAAAGACGGTCGTGAAAAAGTTGAAAACCGCGGGCCTCGAGCGAAGTGACGGGCCACCGAAACCTGCAATCTCTGGATGACTATGACGAGGCAGACGAGAAGGAACAAAGGCAGCTTTCTGACACAATCAGCAGCGCTTCCATCAACGGTTCCAATCAGTTAGCCGAAGCAAATTCAACTTAGTCGAACAGCAGCAGCTCGAGCAGTTTCAACCCGTTTGGTCCGTTTGCATCTGGCGCCCAAGGCTTCAACCCGGGTTTCGCCGCTTTCCAGATGCCGAGTTACATTTCTGGCCAAAATGACCAGCGTTGAAGCTTCATGAATTTCAATTCATTCCACAACTGCATTGCGACATTCAACATGGGTAGTGGAAACCCGGCTACTGAAATCCTGCCACAGTCAGCAAAACATGCAGAGGACGCGTGATTGATTTCCAAGACTTTGATGGCTTTTAGATTGCCATTTTGACACTGTAGATTCTCCTTTTGAATCTATTACACTGTTTAGAACACGAGCAAGTTAAGCTCTTTCTTGTTTTTCCTCTTAGGCGTTTCCGCTATGTAGCGCCTGTTTGAGAACTTGTTCGTTTTCGAGAGATATTTCGAGAGGTACTTTTAGGCTGTTTTCCGCGTGTGAAATGTATGTCAATCAAGCTTGTCATTTTTTAAACCAATGAAGTTCATGTAGGCGGAGCGTAGTCAGCCGCGCGTGAAATGGAATAAATAAAATAAGAGCGTTATTAATTTTTGTACGTATATTATTAATAAGTAATCACATGATTTTTCTCGGGCAATTTGGAATAAATGAGCACTCGTAAATTTTTCAAAGGCCACAAATTTAGTCAGCCTTTGAAAAATTTACTCGTGCTCATTTATTCCAAATTGCACTCGAAATCATGTGATTACCTATACAAATTATTTGTTTATGTTTATAGGAAGGATTGTTTAAATCCCCTTTTTTAAAAGGCATGTCGTGAAATTGCAAAAATGTAATGATTTTTGGGTACAATGTATCAATCTTTGAAAAATAAAAGAATGAAAATATTGCACAATTTTTGGCGCAAAGACCGACGCGGCCGCGCGTGTTTTCCTGCCTTTTTGTGGTCTTAATATAAACACTGAGGTATTTAAAAAAAATTTCCATGTGTGAAATTTCCTTTTTGGTTTTGCTGCCGTATTTTGTGGAATTTTGGTCATATTGTCATTTAACCCAATCCTCAATTGTTCTGTCCGGGGTACTATGTAGTACCATGTAGTATGAAATACAGCATATATAAAGATATTAACATTTTCATAACCTCCTTCAGTTGTTTTGTTTACGTCTTCTGATATTAACATGGATTTTGTTACCCGGTCTTGTTTCATTACATTTTACGTCCCAATTGTATTAGATTTTTGGTCGCCGATTGTTATTACATTGCGAGTTAGTATTACATTTTGCGTCGATTCTTATTACATTTTGCGGCGTAACATCCGGGACATGGAGGCCATAAGAGCCAATGGACATCCCGACTGGCTCCTCAAAGAGAAGCCCAGAGTTAAATCAACCCAGGGAAGACCCGTGTACAGGGTGCCTCAGATAGGGTTGGGTCGCGTGCTTCGATATTCCAACAGCGTTCACCGTCGTATCGAACACAGCCAGATTTTCAAGAAACTTTAAAAAGATCGACCTCAAGATCGCCAAATCATAGGCATATAGCGAAGGTAAAATGCAACGAGACGCCTGTTCACATACATCGGCTGAAACCAGCGCTCATGGAACTCAGTCGGGAAAGAAGTGCCATTTTATGAAAATTTCTTGTTGAAGCACTCGAAGAGTTTCCGATTGTTATTATCTAAACAAGAAACAGCTCGAGTACGCCAAAGCAATCGCGCCAGCATATTGCTTGGAAAATTTGGAGATGAAAACCACGGGCTCAGTCCCATCGCGGCAGCGAGATTTCGCCATCAACTGGTACTTGTTTGTAAAACTCATTTGGAGCCGAATAAGATCCTGGCCGCGCGAGAAATGGTTATTCGGCGTAATTTAAATTTTGGAGCAAAAGAGTGTAAAGCCTGGTTTCCATATAATCGCAAGGATCGCTGCGATCGTTGCGATCGTTGAGACGTCAGGTTTAATTCCATATGATCGCAAGAGTGGTTTCCATATAAAAATTGCACGATCGCAACGATTTATGATTTCCATATGATCACAAGGATCGCAAAACACTTTTTTCTGCGATCGTTGCGATTATATGGAAACCAGGATTAAGCGTGTGCGGAAAGGCCTTTCTCTCATTATTAACTGAGTCCGAATCCGCCGTTAACGCTCCAGGATAGTGAGATCTGCATTTTAATTTATCGCTGACTCACGATTCAACAACAGTGACGAATTATCAAGCGCGAGCTAAAGTTTACTCTGATAAGGTGGACAGAGGTCACAGAAAATTTAGTGAAGAAAGGTTAGATTAATCTATTAATTAATATTGATCAGGGCCGGCGCAGCAATTTTTTGAGTGGGGGGCTAATGCGAACGCGTAAGCGCGAGCCATCTAGGGGGGTCCGGGGGCTCCCCCCCTGGAAAATTGTGAATTTAAGTCCTCTGAAATGGCTGGAAATGCATCTAAAATTGATAAGCGTGGTGCAAATTACCAACTTTCAGCACTTAAATAGCGACTGTTTTTGATACAACAATCAACATTTATTATCCGGTCTTTGAGAGTTGTCCATTTTTCGAAAAGCAAGCAGAGATTTTTGTAGATATTTTCTTTCCAACAGCCAGAAGCCTTCGTTAATTATGCTCATTTTACCATGTGTGCTTCTCTGTTGGTTATCACGCAGGACTCCCGTGTCCTGCGATGTCAAGAGCTGTGTATAATTCTCAGTTTAATGTATCTATGGCGATAACTAGAATTTGGCGAGATTACTTTGACAGTAACGTATGTCCTGACTTTTAAGTTACACTTTTACGTTCAAAATTTAATTTTTGTTAATGGATAGAGCAGTGTATAGAGATAATGTAACGTTTGGCGTTTTACTTTGACAAATATCGCATTTATTGCTCATTAATATATAAAAACCGCGCTTTACAATCGCACATTTGCACGCAACTATCCAAAAGTGATGAAGACAGGTGTTGCTTACAGTTTCGATGGAAAACTGCAGACACTTCTATAACATTTTGAAATACAATTTCAAAGACCGTCTGCGATGAAAATTACAGGGTCAGGGTTTTTCGCTTTAGTAAGCTTCGCGTAAGAACTAGGAGAATCTGTGAAAAATAGAGTCTCGTTTTTTAATCAATTCCTGCAAACTGATTGGTTGATAGGGTCTTTTTGTAACAAAAGAAAGAAAGAAAGATAATTTCAGTTTCCATACTATGATCACATAAAAACGGATGTTACATAAACGCGAGGCTTAATAGCCCTCGTCGGCTCAAAGTAAAAAAGTTTCGTCACAATTTTACCGCTTATCATATAGGGGTAAAATTACTGAGTGTTCATTGGCTAAGACAGAGGGCATGTTTTTCTTAATCAAGGGAATTTCTTGGTAATCAAGGGAATTATTACTTGATCCTGAATAGTTGATGCCTTGCATAGCAACTTGAAGTTTATCTTGAAATTTGTTGCCAAGTTTCATGTTTCAAAAATGCTTCGTGCTTTATTGAAGCCGACGAGGAGATAATTGACCAATAGAAAAATTGCAGCGAAAACAAAAATACAAAAATAAGTACAGACTACTAGACTGGAAGTTTCCGAAAGTGGGCGAACACCAAAAAACAAAAGGAAGAGCTTGAAAGCTACGAAATCCAAACGCTCAGCGATGTACTGTCGCAGTTTTACGCGGAGCTGAGGAAAGAAAATGGTCAAGAGTACAAGCCGGACTCACTCACTATCCTGAGGAATGTAGAGTTATTGGCTTCAAGAAAAATACTAGAAGGAACACGAGGAAGTTCCGAGAACAAGGAAAGGGCAAACGACCGAAAAAAGCAAAGGGCCTGACCAAGGAAGAGGAAGAAATACTGTGGGAGAGCGGTCAGTTGGTCAACCCCTCGCTCACTGATTAATACGATGTGGTGGCTGTTGACGACACATTTTGGCTTACGTGGTCAACAAGAGCACCATGGTATGACAGTCGAGGACTTTTCAATCGAAAAGGAAGACAGCGGAGTTGAGTTCATCTCTTTTTCCGGCGGCAGGCCTTACAAAAACAAGACAAGGGGGTCTGCAGGTAAAACCTTGGCAAGCAACGACCAAAATGTTTGCAAAGGGTGAGGAGAGGTGCCAAGTTGCTTTATTTCAGCAAAACCTGGAAAATCGCCCAGCTGAGATGCAGAAAACCGGGCCGTTTTACCTTGCTGCATTTGACAAGCCTACAACAAGCGTATGGTACAAGAAAACACCAATAGGTAAAAACACCATAAATGCCAAATAAAAACAATGAAAGAAAACCCATCACTCAAAGATGCTTGTTCAGACAAGAACACCAACCATAGCGCCAGAACGACCGTTGTCAAGAAGCTCTTTTAAGCTATGGTGTACCAAATTGTGAAATCCAAAACACAACGGGTCTCAACTTCGAACAAGGATTGGATGACTACAACTCGGGAGACGAGAACGAGCAGCGGATGATGTCCAATATCATCGATAACTACAACGGAAAATCTGCTTCCACTTCGAATTCCGGACAAGTTCTTCGTCCAGCTCAGACAAACACAGCTCCCAGTCATGCTCATGTGTACAACCTCAACCACTACAGTGTAGGGGTTGACACATTATGCCGTCATAATTTCTAGCATAATGCTATTAGGTGCAACATCGAGCATAATGCCGGCATTGTGGCGTATTTTGAAGAAACAAGAAAATAACGTAGCAGGCCAATCAGAACTGGAAACCATTCAACTGTTCGCGCCGTTTTCTTGCTGGCTGAGCTTTGTAACTAGAAAATGGCAGAAAAAAACCTTGACAGTGAATTGACAGTCTTCCCAGTCTTCTCAGTTAGACGAGGATGAATTAAAGAAACTGGAAGAAGCTATACTCTAAAATACGAGAAAAAAACTTTGTAGGGCATGAAAATGAAAATGTGGGGCATGATAGGTGCGCCAAGAGATGAATGGAATGTGACCTGCACTCAGTAAGCCCTACAGAATTGAGCGGCATTCTTCGGAGATTTTATGAAGAGGTTACAGTCAAACCAGATGTTCTTTTGCGCGCCACATTGCAACATTGTGACGTAATATTGGTATTTTGATTGGCAGTTTGCTTGGAGCAAATTGGAACTTCAACGAGCAGTTTGCCAACCTCGTTCCCAGGGTCTCTCATCTTCCCGCCCCCTGGAGCTCCAGGGGGGCGGGAAGATGAGAGACCCTGGGAACGAGGTTGGCAGTTTGCTAGCCGCGGTCGCGATCGTTTCGTGGAAACTTCCAGTTTGGACAGGTTGCTGGCCGCGTTGTCACTTCATAAAAGATTTCCTAGAAAATGTTCTAGGTGTTATTACAGTCAAATCGGATGTTCTTTTGCAGACAACATTTAAGTGCAATATTATTTAATCAAATAGAGGCGTTAAGGCAGTAAGCAATGGTTTTCCCATTATTTTTACTGTAGAATTGAAGCAGCTGGATGACTGTGTTCCATTCATCGTTGTGTTCAAATTTTCCGACATTTTCGTAATTCGGCTATTTCTCTCTCAAATCATTTTTCATCTGGTTGGCCTTTGTCAATTTGCCGTTATGAGCGGAACGATTAATGAATGAAGAAAATTTAGAGCCGTCACCTTGACCATGTAATGTGATAGACGAACTTTTTCAGGGTTTCAAACGGACGATATTTCGCCGATACTTTCCATATTGCTATTTTTACACGAATAAAAATATTTCGATGCTAAGACTGTTTAATTGAACAGCTCAAGAAAAACTCTAAAATATTTACAGCTTGTTCCCAAATTATAATTTCAGTAGAGACAGTTTAACCAGAATTAATGTTCATATCTAAATTGATTGTACGTTCGGACTGATTGTAATGCAAATAAGAAAGTTCAACTTGTTTTTTAAAAGGGTGATTCTAGCTAAAATATCTAATATTTGTTAAATAGTAACTTCTCGTATCCTATAAAGATTATTCACTGCGAAGTCTTATTTACTTTTTCTGTGTTTTAAATGGAAGGAAAATGGCGGCAGAATACAGTAAATTCTTACCACTGACTTAATCTGCAAACAGCTCATTATTTTTGCAACAGCTCATTTTTTTTTCATGCTTAAATTTCACCTCACCTCTTCGTGCTCTGTTTTGCAATTGCAAAAATAGTACTATATTCTTCCTGCCGTCATTGTTCTTGGGTTGAGCAACACTCTGGCGTAGTCATGAACTACACGGAGTGTCGCTGGCGGAGCAGGAGCACCGAACACAGATCGCAAAGGGAGGGATCGCGATCTTTGAATTGTAGTCGTGGTGTTTTACCGTCGAAGACCTCGAAATGTGATACTCATTCCAGGGAGCGATTAACATAATGCCGCTGCACCAATGGGAGAGACCAATTGGGATATCATACCCAATTCCACGAGACTATGACTTGCATGCAAAATAAATTACTATGCACAGTCATGTGAATATGTATATTCCGCCGAGATTAGTTCATTAATGACCCTCAGCACGTGCAAAGCAGTGTGTTGCAATAGGACCCGCTGCTCATTGGTTGCCGGGGAGTATAAAGGCAAAAGGACGCTCACAACTCGTGGTAATTAGTAATTCAAACCGACGAAGAGGGAACTTGGCGTCGTTGTACTGCTTTCAACCCGGGCTTGAACGAAAAACCTATGGAAGAGCAAGTCCCTATTCTTGAAGCGGTACAAGGAGTGGAAGTTGGAGCTCAAGCACCGGCACCGAATATTCCGGTAGCGGATGGACAAGTCGCTGTGGTATTTATATCTTTTGACTCTTCAGTCGCAAGTTTGTGAAGTTAAAACTAGTTGTTTGGTTGCCAGTTTGCTACGGCTGGGTCCTTTGCCGCTTTTGCTTTTGGATTGAATTCAGTATACTGTATGGCTTAGCTGGATAGGACACGTTGTTGAGGTATTTACATTTCGGTGAATTTTTACTCTAGTGGCAGGTTCGCAAAGTTTTAAACTATTGCCACGTTGGTCTCTCTATAGTATTACCGGCTTCATTTTGCTTTGCATTACTGGTTTCCTAAATTTTTTACCAGTCTGTTTATGTTACAACTCGTAGTTAATACCGTATGTTTTCGCTGGATAGAACACACAGTTCAATATTTCCCGTACGCGGCCGTTAAAGCACTGTATTGTTATTGTGTAATGACCGTGTTTGTAACCGAGACTGGCCCGTGATCGAGGCAGTATGAGGAGACATGATAACACTGGCCCGTGATCGAGGCAGTGTGAGAAATGTGTCAACGCTGGCCCGTGATCGAGGCAGCATGTAAAAAATGATAACACTGGCCCGTGATCGAGGCAGTGTGAGAAATGTGTCAACGCTGGCCCGTGATCGAGGCAGCATGAGGAAAAATGGTAACACTGGCCCGTGATCGAGGCAGTATGAGGAGACATGATAACACTGGCCCGTGATCGAGGCAGTGTGAGAAATGTGTCAACGCTGGCCCGTGATCGAGGCAGCATGTAAAAAATGATAACACTGGCCCGTGATCGAGGCAGTGTGAGAAATGTGTCAACGCTGGCCCGTGATCGAGGCAGCGTGGGGAAAAATGGTAACACTGGCCCGTGATCGACGAAGCATGAGAAAATGATAACGCTACTCTACAGTGCTCCAAGCTATACGTGAGAAGACGACTTGTTCAGATGAGCAATTTTAAAGATATGTTTTGGTTCTACTTGGAGACAAAGACCAAGAGAAAGTGCTTGATGCTATGACAAAGGTCGATAAGGCCCTGAGAATGCCATCCCATTCGGCCACACCCTCGTTCCAAGGTCGCGATCGGGATAGTCCTCTAGGCGGTGTTCACTGCTACTATTGTAAGGGTTATGGTCATTACCAGAGGAATTGCCAAGTGCGCTGGAGGGATGGTGGAAAGCCACCGCTAGTAAAGAGAGGGAGATGGTTCAGAGGGTCACCAATGTGATCGGACAGATTATAATTCAGTGGTACTGAGTTCAGTTGAATCATTTGCGTGTTATAATAATAATAAGAAAAATGTTATAAACAATATAAGAAACATTTTCGTGTGCACGTTCAGTTGATCTCGTTTGTTGCTATTATTTAGGTATTTATGGTGCATCTCTTAATTATTTCGTAGGCATATGGGTGATAGCACAATATAATTTAGTATTTTTATCTTCGATGAGGGCGAGTAACTCCCATGGGCTAGCCTTATTGCTGGGCGGCCTGTGGACGTTCCGTTCGGAGCGTGGGAAGTTACTCTTTCCTGATCGGGGACCCCATCTTTGTTAGTTATACTCTCTTGGGAGGGACAGCCCGCGGTGCAGCCGGACTTGTCAGACTGTCTGCGACGCAGGCTAGGGAGGGATAGTACGTTTGGGTTTTAAGTTTCCAAAAAGTGTTTTGTTTCGAAGATCCGCCAAGTGAAGCGGAGAAGAATCTATGAGGGTTTTGAAATTCCTGCCTGGGAAAAGATACATGAGGAATTTAATCATAAATTATCCTGTTGTCAGCCTCCCAATGAGAATTCATTTTGGACTACTATGGATGGGGTCCTCGTTCAGGAGGGAGTTACAGAGATGCCCACTATAGAAGACATTCTAGTTTCCAAAGAGACGCCTGATTTATCTCAGTTGCGATTTCTAGATCCCAATCATTTTGTAGCTCGTGGGGTTCACAAAGATCCGTCCGCTTGGCAGAAGATTTTGATTAATCATCCGAAGGGTGACCAAATACTTTATTGGATTTAAAGCAAAGTGGGCATACATGATTTTGTGAATCATTATTTGGGTACCTTCAGGGTGAAACATACGACTCCACTCTACATGGTTTCCGAAGTGGTGCCGCCATTTCAATGGCACTTGCAGATGTCTGCCTTGATGATTTAATGGATCATGTCGGCTGGAAATCTAGCCAGATGGCCTTTATTATATCAAGTTGAAACAGGTTCTGAATCCAGCAGGTCCAGCGGCAAAGTTAGCGGATATAGATACGGACACGGGTAAACACTATGGAGTGTTCACTGTTGATCAACATTACGTCAAATTTGTTTTGTTATTCAAATTTGCCAACCATTAAACAAAACTGGAACTCTTTGTTTCAACAGCCAATAGTTCTCTGGTTGGCACATTAATAACAATATAGGTGACGTAACGAGAAACATCGCTATAAGGCAGCCAATGAATTGACAGGTTTTGTCACAGCATTTCTGGAATAAATTCCCAGTTCAAAAGTGATTAAGAATAAAAAATACGGGTAAAAGCGAACGACGTTTCGACCGCGCTTCGGTCATTATCAAGTTCAAGGTTAGAATAAATAATTAGCATATATATACAGGTATAAACAATGACGTAAGAACTCTAAAAAATGTTAGCCAAAAATGTATAAAAATGTATAAAATATGCAAAAAGACAATAAAAGGGACAAAGCATGCAAAAAATTATTTAAATTGAACAAAACCCTTAGCATGAATTGAGTCAGACTGTACATTGAGACTAGGTCTCAGTTCCTTAATAAAAAACATTTCAGTAACGAGACAGTCAAACTTGTTTTTACACTTTTTTCAACACGAAAAAATTATTGCTGAGATCTTTAGGAATCAAACAATGTATGTCACGAAAATGCTTGCCAATGGAGGAAGAAGAATATTTATGTTCCTCGACACGTTGATGCAAATGCCGGCTTGTGAATCCAACATAACCCGCATCACACAGGTCACATTCAAATTTGTAAACAAGACATTGTTGGTTCACAATGTTTGGCTCAGCTTCACGCAACTTAAGATCCTGTTCGATCTTGTGGCTGACAAATACGGGTTGAATAGTAACATGAATCTTCTGGCTCAAATCTTTGAGTTGATCGCGAAGAATGTTAGCTGAGACTTGATCTTTGAAGGGAAGAACAACGCGAACGGGATCTGATCTATCAGCAACAAACGGTGAAAGAGCAGGTTGATCTAATGCTTTCAAGGCAACAAAGCAAGTGATGGTAGAGTTAATTAATCTGTGCGGGTATTCAAGTCGAGAAAACAGTAATTTCAAGCGATCGCATTCTTCTGAGAAAAAGGACCAGTTGGAAGGATGCCGGAATGCGCGATCAAGCATAGTCTTTAACAAACTGCGTTTTATATCGATCATCGACATGACTTTTATAATGTAACAAGTGGCCAGTATTGGTGGGTTTCACGTACACCTTTGTCTCGACATGTGTAGATTTGTTAAGGAGTTGTGTACCGAGGAACGGAAGCGTTCAAAAGTTCAAAAGTACAGTGCCTTTAACACTTTCAAGTTGGTTTAGAGTGTTTTATATAACCGGCTTAAGAGAAATATAGGATAAGGTTTGGAGAGGGAACAATGAAGAAATACAGTGTGGATGTGAAAGTGGTCTGACTACTAGTTGGGGCGGTATGGTGAAGGGAGGAGTTGCGCTTCCATACCTCATTAATGACAATAACCAAGGCGGAATAATACACTATGCACAGTCATGTGAATATGTATATTCCGCCGAGATTAGTTCATTAATGACCCTCAGCACGTGCAAAGCAGTGTGTTGCAATAGGACCCGCTGCTCATTGGTTGCCGGGGAGTATAAAGGCAAAAGGACGCTCACAACTCGTGGTAATTAGTAATTCAAACCGACGAAGAGGGAACTTGGCGCCCACCCACCCACCCAGTTCAAGCCGGGGTTGATGGCATCCCCGGTTATGAGAAGGGGTTCCGAGAACTTGCGGTTTATTTAGTGGGAATACAAGTAACTTGCCTGCCTCAAGCTCCTTAGTTCCCGGAACCCTTTTCCCATACTCCTGCCACTTCGTGCCGGATTAGTTCCGGTCGGAGTTGCGCTTCCATACCTCATTAATGACAATAACCAAGGCGGAATAATACACTATTCAAAATACTTTGAATGGCATTCATAACTGCGATGATCACTTATTCATTTAAGAGCCATTCTCCGAGAATGTCGAGAATCGGAAGACACTCAAAAATTTAAATGAATTTAAGACGGTTTTCCGTCTAAGACGAGTTTTCCGTCTGATTTTCCCGTCGTTTTAGACGGGAAATTGGACGGATAAATTTGAGACGGGAAGCTCGTCCTTCACCCGGATTCATATCAGACGAGTTTTCCGTCTTAAGGTGACTCCCTAGGGTTTTATGACCGCGCGAAAAGCTGGGCACAAATATGGCGCGAGCTTTAAATTACGCGCGACGACCACGAAAGATCCACGCAAAAATGTAAATAAACATGGCTTCCCTGTTTAGTAACTTCATCCGGAAAAACTGTATAAGCTTGCTCAAATTTCGTAAAACGAGTGCTGTGGTTAGCATAAGTTGCAGATTGGGCAAGAGAAAAAATGTTGTGCGAGTTGCGAGTCATTTGTCGGAAAGTGTTGATCTCCGTAAACGCGAGTCCAATCGTCGGCAACACAGCAAGAAGTTTCCGTACCCAGTGGTTGCAGTCTTGGGAATCATTGCAGCAAATTCTAAAGATAAGGAGGAAGAAGATTCATCTGCAACCGATGTTGCTAGCCAGAGCCAGAGCCAGAGCCAGAGCCAGAGCCAGAGCCAGAGCCAAACTGTGACCCCCTCTTTCTTGCATCACGAAGAGCGCATCGCGAATGGGCGCTTTACCAAAGCTGCTAGAGGAACTCCTAAAAGTCTTGTCCGGATGAGAGAAGGATATAAAACCCATACTGCAAAAAGGAAGCTGGAGTTTGAAGACGGCACAGACGAAAATGAACCGCCCAGTAGATGCCAAACAAGGAGTACTGAGGTATGCTTGATAACTGTATCACTTCGGAAAAGTTTTGTTCGATCGTAAGTATAAACACGCTCTGTGCAATAATTATCGGAGCTATCCAATTTTCTGCTGTTTTCATAACAGGCTGACTTCCAAAGAAAGGAATCAATTCCTCATGGGACTCGTCTCATTGACCTCGATACATTTCGAGGAAATCTCGAAAGCTGCATCCATTGCCGATCAGGTAAACCACTATTTTTGAACTGAATATCTGGACCGGACGGACTGGACTGGACTGGACTTTCTTGCTTCCACTCCAAAAAAAATATCTACTTGCATTTTACATATTGTTGACCCTCAATAGTCCAGTTTCCGCCGGTATTTGTGATTACTTTTACTTCAGATTGAGACACCCTGTAAAAATATATCAATAGTGAGGTTTTATCTCATGCTCCCCCTTTCAGTAATATGGTCCTCCCATTATCCCTTGTCTATTTATGTACTGGAATTCATGAAAGCTTTCAAAACTTTTTCCTACCAGTAATCACAGAACAAGAGAAACTTCGGTAGCAGACTCCTGGGGGTACTCCGGATTTAATGTGACGGGGAGGTGCAAATGAGGACATAAATTAAAGCCTAATCCCTAGGGCTTGGAGCAAGACCCAAAAAATTCCCCTGAACCAAAATTAAAAATACCAAGAAGGGATAAATTATAATTATAATGAAGAACAACAGAACAAATAGAATGTTCCTGTTTGTTATTCATCATACCATCTGCAATAAACTTTTCCTATATATAGCAATCATTCTTACAAACAGAAACCCTAGTAAAAGAAACTACAGTAGGACCCCGCTAACTCGAACTCCCATGGGAAACAAGAAAATATTTTGAGATAGAGGGGGTGTGAGTTAGCCAATAGTAAATGACTGAAAAACAAGGGCAAGGGGAATGGGTTTGAGTTTGAGATAGTGGGGAGTTCGAGTTAACCAAGTTTGAGTTAGCAGGGTTCTACTGTACTTCAGTTCAAACAAAGTGTGCATGTACAGGTACTACACATCTGTAGCGCTAAGTTAAGAACGGTAAGAATTTTGTTACCACAAATTTTCTTCCCAATTGAGTAATCAAAAAAATCCCCACTAAATCAAAATACAAAAACAAATACTTGCCAAAATTTTCTTAACCCAAACCCCCCCCCCCCCCCCCAAAAAAAAACAAATATGAATTTCAAGCAACAATTTTTTACACCTCCCTGTCACTAACTCCAGAGTACCCACCCACCCCCCTTCTACACTCAATCAAAAATGCTAAATAACTGTTATTCACATATATTGTTTAAACTTTATTTAAATCACTTAGGTCCACTTTCATTTCACAATGTGATGGATGAAGTACGACATGGCCTGGCCAGTACATTTGTCATAAAATGTTCATTTTGTGGCAAAAACAACAAAATCAAAACTTCTGAACAACACAGATTCCGGACTGCGTGGTCCACCTGCTTTTGATATAAACACACGAGCAGCACTTGGCTGTCTTCATGCTGGCATTGGCCAAACACACATAAACAATGTGCTCTCAACTTTGAATGCCCCAACGCTAAATTCTGTTACTTTTAAATTAAGGGAAAGGGAGGCAGGAAAAGCAGTTGAAAGCATAGCAAAAAGGAGTTGTCTGAATTCTTTGAGAATGGAAAAGGAAGAAGCCCTAAAAAATGGAATACAAGCTGATGAAAGGCAATCTGGTTCCCATTCCATGTTCCTTTGATATGGGGTGGCAGAAACGTGGAAAAGGCCACAATTCCCGCACAGGACACGCGGCAGTCATGAGCTTATCTTCTGGTAAATGTTCTGGACTATACAACAAGGACAAAGACATGCAGATTTTTGCGACAGTGCAAAAATTATGGGCAAAACACCTAAAGCTCATGACTGCCGCAAAAATCACGTAGCTTCATCTAAAGCCATGGACCCTGCTGCGGCAGTAGAATTGTTCAACAATGCTCCCAACCAAAGTGTTAAGTTTTCGGTATACACAGGAGACGACGACTCCACAACAGAAGCACATATACGTCAAAAAGTAACTTATGAGGTTGAAAAATTGAGCGATATTGTACACATGAAAAGGTCCCTGACAAACTCGTTTATACAATCTAAGCCAACGTGGTAAATTTGCCAATTGTTCTTCATTGTCACAAAAGGTGATAAATTATCTAGTGAAATGTTTTTTCTTATGGCATTGCTCAAAACAAGGGGGATCCAAAAGGGATCCAGGCTACAATTAAGTGCATTGTCCCCCATGCCTTTGGAGAGCATTGCAACTGCGCAAGTACGTGATGTGGGTTTACACAAGACCCAGCATCGTACAAGCATAAAGATCTCCCATATGGGAAAGACTTGTACGGAGAGAAGCTGCAATCAGCCTTAGAAAACATATTCAAAGAGTACTGCACTGATGCTGTGGCAGAGAAGCTTGCAACCTGTGTCAAACTCCCAACGAAATGAGGCTTTGAACAGTGTCGTCGGTTCAAAAAAATCCGAAGATTAGATGTTATGGTGGCAGCGAGAGCAATGATTTCCGCGTAGCTTGCGGAGTTGCCCAGAACAAATTTGCGCTACAGTTACATAAACAGAACACTAGAAGCACTAAACATTGAGCCTGGCAATTTTTGCTCTGAATTTGAGAGAAAAAATGACCAATCAAGTTCTTAAAGGTCAAATGCAACGAAATTTGGCATTTTTTTCTTTTGTCGCGAAAACCGTTCTTTATACTAGCATCAATCATACTCAACCCTCAAAAGCTGGTTTGGGGCGATTTGTGGCGCTTATAAGGCACGAAATTCGATAATTTCCGAGAATTTCCGACGGCTTAACGAAAACGAACCAGGAATGACCGCGCTTGGAATGGAAACGAATTTGCTGTTTTTGTGATGTCATATGTGGTGAGCTTGTTTTCACGCGCGTGTTTTCGCGCGTGTTTTCAGCAATGTGTGAAGGTTGATGCGAAGAAGCTTTTACTGAATTTCTCACATTATATTGCTCTCTTATCATTGACACGTGAATGGAGAACTACGCAGTGGAATTAAAGAACTTGCATTTCTTCAAAAAGGCGAGTGCTCATTTGATTTTAACCGACAGAATTTGAGTTTGTTGTTGTTTTGGAAATCCTGAGTTTCACCGCCCGCGCTAGCTAGCTTACCGTTTTTAAATTACAATCTCCGTGTTTAGACTCAATTCCTTAGTTTTAATCATTTGCTTTTTCGTTTCTCCTTTTTACTAAACAAACCTTCCGTTAAGTTTCATTCAAGAAAGAACCTAGTGATACCGGTAGTCCCGGCAGAAAATAATTCTCGACAAGTATAAATTTATAGTTGCGCCGTACGTTGAAATTGAATGCAAGCTTGAATTGAGTTTTGGCGAGGCTTCGCATAAAATGAAAATTGTAAATTGCCACCCGACCGAATGCAAAAATTAGATTAACACGGGAAATGAAATTGTAGAAAACTGAGGAAACAGTTTTACTCGAAAAAATGCTTTCAAGAGTATTGAAGAATGAAGATTGTCCTAAAACTTGCCGGTTGCGACTTTGAATGGTTTTTGTGTTAATTTGAAATAGCTTCTCATTTCAGCTGCTTTTAGTGGTGAAATTCTGTTCGAGGCAACATCGTCTGTTCTTCGCAGCTACGTACCTTTCTGTAATTACATATTTCGGTATAAGAAATTAATCGTCCGAGTTTCTTGTTATTTGGATTCATTAACTTAAGCTTAAGTTTTATTTCTTCGGTAGTGTTTATAGCGACCTTGCGTTAATAAAAACAGATTTTCAAGATTTCTAGCATCACAGAACCATGCACGTAGGAAACAAATAAAAACGTTATTTGCCGGCCTTTTTATTGTAGGCTCAGATTAGAAAAGTAGTTTGTGGATATGTCAAATCAAACCTGATACAAGAAAGTTTGCGACTTTATACCTTTAGCTTTCTGCGTTTCGCAAAGGCTGAACGTCGTGAACGACCGCATTCCGTGTTCGTCGTGCTTTTTGAAGGACATTCTTGGTCAATACTTCGCTTTATTCCATAGTTGAAAATGGTCGGTAAAGCATCAGCTTTCAGTCGAAGTCTTCGTGGCTTGAACTGAGATCCCAGGTGTGCCCTAACTCAAGATTCTGCTCATAGTCTCTTGATTCTCACCCATTCCTTGCATCTCTTCTCGTCTTTAGGGAATGTAAAAAAGCTTACGCCTGATTTTGAACAGTTACTACAGTTAAAAGCAGCACAAAACACCATACTTGTTGATGTTTTGAAACTGCAGAATTTTGTAATTCTCGCTCTTCTCGCGGACTCGCGCGTGTATGTGACGTCTTATGTGGTGAGCTTCCCATTTCCGATAATTTTCCGAAGTTTGCCCGAACGCTTCCGTTTGTGGAAGCGAAAAAAAAGGCGGTTTTGAAAGTCGAATATCTCGACGACGTTTTGTCCAAATCGTTTCAAACTTAAGAATATGATTATTCATAATATTCCCTATTATTTCGACTTAAAACTAATCTTTCTAAAATTTTGTTGCATTTGACCTTTAAGGATAAAATTAGAAAATCCACTTTGGCGTTTAAACGTAAGAGAGCCAATGCTCATAGACAGAACTGTGCACAAACAGCAAAGAAAGAGGCACAAGAAGGGAAAACATATGAAAGTGGAATTGGATTGAACCTTGATTTAAATACAACAGTAACTGCAGGTACATTGAAAGACATTGAGAGCATTGTTCCACAATATACTGCAAGACCACTGGCAAAACAAGTTAAATACGACAAAAACAATGTCTATCATTTCTTAATTTTTGACACTGAAACAAATACCACTGGAAAATCTGCTGAACTCTGCCAATTATCAATTACTGACCAATCCGGCCTGCATCAATTCTCAAGGTATATTTTACCAGTACAAGACATCGATTATTTCGCTTCAAAGATCAACAAACTAAAATAGTGAAAATCAACGGTGAACGCAAACTTTTTCAAGGACAACAAAGAGGTAAATGCACTACCTTTAAAAGAAGTACTGTCGCAGTTCCTGAGCTATGTTTCGCAATCAACAGACAGGGCCAAGTCCACAACAGACAAAAAAGTGGTCTACAGTGATCATTGGTCACAATGCTTCAATGTTCGACACTCCCATTCTCCTTAGAAATTCTGGCACCGAATTCACTAGAAAGTTTAGCATCGATGGACATCTGGTTTGCTGACTCCCTTTCGTTTGTTCAAAAACACTCGTTAAAAACCAACTTCCTTCTTTGCAAAACACCGATGGTAGCTTTCCGAAGACAACCAATCTTCCCTGTACAAGTCTTTGTTTGACACGTCCTTCGACGCACACGATGCTTTGGAAGATGTCCTTGCACTAAGGAGAATACTTTTTGATTCAAGACTTCAACTGTCAACAGAAACAATCATAGACAACTCGTGCCTCGTGAGTGCAGTTCACTCGGCTCAGAACTTGACATACCTAGATCGTCGCCACCTTTTGATGCAGTCTTTCAAGGGAAATCTCGATCATCCTGAACGTTTATAAGAAGAACATGATTGAGAAAATAGCTGGAAGTGGGTTGGCATTCGCAGATCTAAAAAGAGTGTTCAGCAGGTACGGAAAGGAAGGAGTAATTGCAATCCTATCGAAACCGCCATCTTCTTCGCTATCAGCATCACCTCGTGTTACCACCACGACACGAATTTTAGCCACCGTGGTCAAGTACTTCGACGAAAACATGCAGCATTAGGTAGGAAATTAAATCGCTCATGTTTATCTTTCACAATCGGCGAGATATTGCGGTACTTTTACCCATAAAAGCGCCCAGTAACAGGTATAAGCTTCGGAAGTATAAATCAACACGTCACATGTTCTTAATCGAAATGCGCATGCTTGCGTGACGGCTCGCGCGTGAAATCTCGAACCGCGCGTGTTTTTTCTGATTTTTTATGACGTCAGCTGGCCAACAAAGTCAACATTCGCACAATTCAAGACAGAAACGCTACCTATCACATGACCGTTTTTTTGAAAGAAATTTGTCAGAGCAAGTAAGTTTTATTGTTTAAAATAACAAATGGGGTAATATTGGCAAAATCGTCTGAAAAACCACAAGGGTTTTTCCCCTCCAAAATGTTCAGGCAACCTCAGTTTCATACGATGGCAAAATTTAAAGAATTTCACAGAAGGAAACTAAAACAAATAAGGACTAAAGATAGAATATAGCACAAATGTGCCATTCTTTAGATGCTATGTTGCCATGGCAACGGCCTCTACGAAAAAAGTAACAACCTATAAATAACTGTAATTATATCAGTTTCCTTACTGGTAATATCGGGAACGAAACATCAAAGACAAAATAACTGTGGTTTCTTTTCTAACTCATGTCAGTTTATATATGTCATTGGTAAATACTCTAGGAGTCACCTTAAGGCGAGTTTCCCGTCTAAGACGGCTAATGCAATTTTTGCAATTGCAAATTTAAGACTGAAAAAAAAATCAGGCTTAAACGGGATTTGAACCCATGGGCCTCCGTGTTACTATGTGCGAATGTTCTACCAACTGAGCTATGAAGCCATACATTGGGAGCAAGTACAATTGTGAGTTTATTCACCCGCGATAGGAAAGAATGAAAGCATATATGTGAACTGCGGAAATTTTAACAACAACAAAGTTTGGTCGGAGGAAGAGACCAACGTATACGCCGGTGTTCTTTGTAACACTGATGACAGTCGCTCCTGGCGGTTACAGTTGGAGAACTATGTATTAAAAAAGCAAGCGAATGAAGAACTGTTTGTAAAGAGTCGGGAAGAATTGAAGTATATTGATGTATTTGGAGTATGACAGTGGACACATCCGCTGAGTACAAGTATACTATTGAACAGTTTGTGTGCAAAGTTCAACTGGTTTAAAAAGGAATGGTGTAGCATTGATACCAAGATAAAGTGTGGCACTGGACTAGGGATATAAAGACACAAAGGTGCCTAAGTGTACGATATTCTGAATTCACATTTCTGTGACGCAGTTGAAAGATATGACATCAGTCTCCTGCAAAGCAAGTGATTTGAACAAAAGCGAAGAACACGATACTGGGGGTAACAGTAATGTTAGCTCACAGGAGCGTTCTGACGTGAAGGCCAGCAAAAAACCTCGTTTGGTCAGTTGCAGTGAAGAGACCGAATACGTGAGCACTTTGAGCCATATCCAAGATGCATCAGGCGCAAAAGAAAGAGAGAATCCAATAATTTGGATGCAGGAAAAGATGTGAAAGTCATCAAGAAGGAGATTAAAGGTAAAAAGTCCAAAGGTAAAAGTCCAAAGAAACAACCACGATTATTGCATTCAAAGAGAAATTGTAACCAAGGTCACAGAGTGAAGCTATGCTGCAAGTTGCCAAGAGTATGGAAAACAGCACTAAACAACAAGAGGAAAACAAAGATGCCCGACTTCAGACACTCTTAGAATCTGACTCGAAAACGAGATGAAATGGTTTTTTTTTTTCGTCCGCATACCAGAGAGAGCAGGCAGAAGCTAACCGAAAACATGAGCTGATGATGGCCCCGATTCTTTTACAAGCAACATCAAATGCACGTCCACAGCATGAGAGTGGGTATGCCTCCAGCTTCACAAGTTATGCCACTACCAAGCTCATTCAGTACTTGGAATAACTCATATTCCAGCAGTGATTCACAGGCTGAAAGGCCTTTTATCACAAGATATGATTTTTGCCTATTGTTATCATATTGCCACTTCTGGTCCAACTTTCCGCTCATGTGACAGGTCATAGTTTGTGTTCAATAATACATAAGTTCATGGGGACTGGTCATAAATTACTGTTACGTTACACCTTGTCAATTTGGATGAATCATGACAAAAAAACGAGATTCTAGAAAGAATTTCTGAACTTGCACCGCTCATCAAAGAGAGAGGATACCCCACCCCGCCGCCACTATCACTGCTTTAATTCTTTCGCCCCATACATCATTCTGCAAGACAAAATCCCTTTTCTAACAGGCCTTCTTCCAGTTAATGACCAGTCCCATATTTCCTTTAAAAACAATGTTATATTTTGTTGGTTTAGTTGGCCCACTTTTAATTACAACTTGTGACCAACTTGAACGAGGCAGATATCGTGTGTATAACAGAGTCCTGGTTAACTCCAAGTATCGATGATTCTCATGTTTCTCTTTCGGGTTTTAATTTAATCCGTAGGGACCGTGGTTCTACTGGCAGGGGCGGTGTTTGTCTGTATGTGAGGAGCCGTTACCCGTGTCGGAGACTGGCTGACTGCGAAGATCCAAATGTTGAGTCCGTGTGGGTGTTTACTAAGACCTTGTAGTCTCCCAAGAGCAGTATCGTGTATTGTGCTATGGCGTTGTTTACCATTCTACGGCTAACAGAGAGATTGAAAATTCAGCATTGCGTGACCACATTCGTTCCAACTTGGATAAATTACTGGCCAAACACCCAAACGCCCTGGTCATTGTAACTGGTGATTTTAATCCAACCTCGACCGGTTTGAATGCTAAGGAACTGACTCTCCAGAACGGGTTAAAGCAAATGGTAAACTTCAAAACTCGAGATACTGGAATATTAGACTGGTTCCTACGAACATGCCTAAACTATTCAAACTTGAACAACTTCCCAAAATCGGCACATCAGATCATTTTACAATCCTCGCAAAACCGACTATCTCCCACCTCCAAACTAAGAACAATAAGAAAGTGCGAATCAGAGATATGAGGGATAGTGCGTGGCGGCCGTTTGGTAGATGGATGTTGGATAAGGACTGGTCCCATGTTATCGCTTGCTCCGACGTGCAAGCAAAAGTTTGATTTGTTCTCAAGTGACTTACAGGATGCCATTGAACGGTTCCTGCCGTGGAGAACGATTAAGGTTAACTACTCTGACAGGCCCTGGACTACTAAGAAATTAAAGATCTTGATCATGAAACGCCAGGAGGCCTTTCTCAAACACGGCAAGAGTTTCTGATACCTACAAGTTATGGCGGAACAAGGTTCAGACGGAAATAAAATCTGCTAAGAAACGTTTCTATCAAACCAAGGTTGCCGAGCTGGAGCTTGACCAATCAAATAGTAGGAACTGGTGGAGTCATATCAAACGGCTTACTGGGAAGGATATTAAACAAGACTGGTCCTACCAGTTTCTTTAGGTGAAAATTGTCGCAGATACATCCACCCTCGCTAATAAGGTCAACGATTTTTTTCTTGGTTTAACGGATCAGTTTTTCCCCCTTAGAGCCCCCATCCTGCGCACCCCAAGAGGTTCCGCCCGAGTTCCTGGTATCAGAGAGTGAAGTACTGAAAGCCCTCCAAGCAGTCAAGACTCCGTAAAGCTGTTTGGACCGGATTTGATTCCTAACAGAGTGCTAAAGGAGTTCGCTCCAGAATTAGCCGCAGTAGTACGTGACATTTATAACTCCTCCCTAGTTGAGGGCTACTTCCCTGACTCCCTGAAAGCCGCCATACTAAACCCGATTCCTAAGATTTCCCCTCCACAACAAATCGAGAAAGACCTGCCGCCCAATCGCTCTCACCTGCGTGTTAGGCTAAAGTGATGGAGGGTTTCACCCGTGTCCTCGTCTGATTTCCCAAGTTACTAACAAGATCGGACCCACGGCAATACGCGTGGCGCTGGCCGGTCTACTACCGATGCTCTGGTTTACCTCCTTCAAGCGGTGTATGAAGCAGTCGACACTGGGAACAGTGGCGCAAGGCTATTTATGGCGGATTTCTCTAAAGGGTTCGACATGATCGATCACGAAGTTCTCATCAAGGAATTAGAGCAATTAGACGTGCACCCCGTTTTGGTAAATTGGATTAAGGCCTTCCTAAGCAATCGAACCCAGGCTGTGAGAATAGGGAAACACTGTGTCTGATTGGAAGACCCCTAAGGGAGGTATCCCCCAAGGCACCAAGTTAGGAGTAATCCTATTCTCTATTATGACGAACAGCCTCCTACGTGCTTGGAACCTTAGAAATTAAGTTTGTCGATGACACAACAGCCTTAGAAATCATCCCTAGAAATAGTGTAAGCTTGCTTAACTTTGCTGCCAACGATATTTTTTTGAATTTTCAAACGAGCACAAGGATGAAACTTAATCCTTCTAAATGTAACGAAAATGTTGATCAATTTTATGAGTAACCATAATTTTGTAATTAACCCTATTATACTTGGAAATAATGTAATTGAACGAACTTCAACATACAAACTCCTTGGAGTTTACATCAGCAGGGACTTTAAAATGGGACTACCACATAGACTATATTGTTAAAAAAGCGAACAAAAGACTATTTTCTCTAAGGATACTAAAGCAATGCGGTGCCCCCGCCCGGTAGCATTAGCCAAAGTATTTGCTACAATAGTGCGTCCTATTTTAGAATATGCTGCCCCTGTCTGGCAGAACATTCCTGACTTTTTAGATAATAATATTGAGAGAGTCCAGAAGAGAGCCATGTTTATTATTTGTCCTTCCCTCGACTACAGGGAGGCATTACAGCTGCTCGGCCTCACTTCATTGAGAGAACGGCGCCTAACATCTTTGCCGGCAGTATGTCAGTAAACTTCAGGATGTAAATAGCCCTTTACATTTTCTTTTGCCTCGACGTGAGGAGGTGGTACATAACTATAACTTAAGAACTGGCACAAGTCGTAGCACCATCAAGTCTTGCAGAACGAAGCGTTCTCAGGACTTCCGTCACTTTTCGGCTATTGATCTCGACCTAGCTTGTTTATAATAGAACCTTTATATTGTATATATATTGTAATTAATAGTTTATATTTATACCTTGTATTCTACTCTGTAATTCAGTTCTTACTGCAATGAGTTTTCATTAAACATTACATTTATTAATTAGCCATTCTCGAGTGATGGTTTTTCTTGAAACCGGTAAACGATGAAACGAAACACCTCTTTTCGCTGTCTCCTTGAGACCTATTTGAGCAGTATGGTGCTGAACAAAAAGGCAATGACTAACACAACCTGAAGAGGGAGCGATCTCGAGTAACTTAATCTTCCCGCCAAACTTGGTTGAACTCTTTGACGTCACGCAAGCGTTGCCAGGTTGCTAAGTATATTCCAAAATGGCGGGGTTCGTGCACGATTTTTTTGGCTCCTTTGGACAAGGATTTCATTTAAGTTAGAAAGCCCTTTGGAAGCTGAAATTTTCGGTGAGTACCTTATCTATGCATTAACTTTCTATTGGCGGAAGAAAAAAAAGTGCCATTTTGGAGTGAACTTCTCCTTTAAGTCGGCGCGACAAACAAACATGTGAAATGATCTGCTGTAATGACGGGCTGGCTGTTAAATATTTATGGATTTCCCTAAGTGGAATTTTACAGGCGCTTATCGGCATCGATATTTAACAATGACTGTGTCGATAGTGTTTCAAATGTACCGACTTCCAAAGACGGTAAAAGTGTTTCTACGGATACTTCAGCCGAGAGAAAGCGTAAGCTTTGAGTGTTTGCGAAGATGTGTCGTCCGTGCGAAAACATGTCTAAGGCAGTCCGGAAGAAGTCCTCGGATTGGCAGTCAAAGCTTTAAAAAGTATCCTTTCCAAGAAACGAAAGGAGTCGGAAGAGTTATCCCATGAAAATTTTCTCAAGGAACTTAAAGCTTCTAGGGAAATTGAAATCTCTGAAGGATCTCCGAAGAAAAACTCGCGCAGCTGGATCAGTCACTGCACTGTGAACTCGAAACAATATCGGGCCATCCTAGTAGCGCAGCGCTCAGTGTTTTTCCTTGTAAAGAGAACTGAGAAATACAGAGGAAAACTTGGTAGCTACCACCACCAGTCCGGTTACTGTTTAGTCCTTCTGGTAACTATGTCGTACGAGACAAGAGGAAAAGCCTGGATGAAAACGATCGGCTAGAAAGGCAACAAAGCCTTGTGAAGTTGAGTTAAAACTGATAAAAAGAAATATTCTATAAATACTATGATATAACAGAATGCACTGTAATCCACGATACGGAAAAAGATGGCGCCGCGCGCGGAATTCTGGTTAAATCGATCAAATCAGGCCACGGTCATGTCAACAAACATGGCTGCGGGTCAAGAAGGTCGGCGCGTAGAGCAAGACGAAAATGTAATTTACGGTGCTAATTTAGCGAAAGACATCGATTTTTTATCTAAAGCAGAAGCGATAGGTGTTGAAGTGTAGGAGATATAGAAATTTAAGCAATCGCACCTTGTAAGAGCTAAAAAACAAGTAAGTTTTCAAGTCGCTTTGTAACTTTGTTTCATTGCTGCCACTTCGATGACTAATACAACCATTAAGTACAATTGAATTTGAAAAGGCTCTTCCTATTTGTGACCATAAAGAATTCAGGTATACATCAAATATGGCTGGGACAAGAAGCTGCTGGTGGACCCTGAGGGTAAAGTGTCCGAACAGAGAAGAAACCAGATCGAAAGGGAGATTGAGAATCCAGGGTGCAAAGTTTTACTCGAAGGCGAGGGAATCCCCCCGGACAAGACACGTACTGAGGGATATACAGAGCCACTGAATGCAGTCATTGGAGCTCGTGTGTGTCAGGTTCAGCTTGGACAAGACTGTACAAAGAGCAATGACTGCATTCTTAAATCCTTTGTTCCCGAATTAAATAAATCTACAGGTATTTCTTACTAAGAAAAAAATATTAGTTTTGTTAATTTGTTTCTCCAAGTTTGCCAGTACAATTCTTGACAACAAATCCTTAAAACATTTGTCATTTGTCATGACAACCAGTATGCTATAAATAAACTTGGAAGTGTTAACAGGACAAGTCTCAGACTTTGAGAACTTATAGCCTTCAGGCAGTGGGAAAATGCTTTGGCACAAAACTGCTGTGAAGTCAAGTTTGTGTGTGAGGAAATTCATTCATACAAGGGCGGATCCAGGGGTGATGAATTTGGATGGCTAGCCAACCTCCTTTTCTCTAATTTTTAAGCATAATTTTTGTAACAGCACCCCCCCCCCCCCCCCCCCCCCTTTTGAAATCTTGAGTTTCTTAATAGAACAAGTGATTGAATACCTGGTCTGAATACAAAGGTCACTGAACACCTGGAAGGGTTTGATTGCCCTATCACCACTCATGCTACCAGTCTTTGAATCACATATCTATCATATGTATCAAGTCTGATGAAGAAATTTTATCAGATACTGAATATTGTCCTTTGCACACCAAGGAGTCAGGTGGCTTGCTGACAAAGGCTTTATTGTTCAGCACATCCTAGATAACTGGGGTGTCAGAGTTGAAACACCAGTCAAGTTGGATGAAAAATGAAACAGTTTTCCGTGGAAGAGGATATTCATAATAGGAAGAACTCACAAGTGACTGGCCAGACTGGGTCCACGAAGAGAGGGGGATCAGACGGGTTAAGGTGTTTAGAATCTTGTGAGGGAATATCTGGGGTGGGGGGTACTCCCATATATATCCTTTTTCGACCTAGATTCATAAACAGGGTATGGGTTTTTGACTTGACGCTGTCATAGACATGGTACATGGGTGCCCTTCAGTTACCAGGAAATATTTTCCCCGACATTTTCAGCAGGCCCTGCTGCCATCCAACCTTGTGCGCGTCTGACAAAAATTGATATTAATGTTGACAATTCAATAAATCGTTGTCAGGAATCAAATGCTCAAATAAAAATAAATACCTACCTGTAAATAGCTTTTGTCATAAACTGCACTTCCCTTCAAACTGGGGTTGAGCGGGGCCTGGGGGGTGTGGGAATATCCCTCTTCGCTATCTACACCTGAAATTTAAATTGTGGAAGGTATGCTGCTGGCTTACTGCTTTATTACCACCTCTTATTAGGGATCATGGGGAGTTTGGATGTCACAACAGAGGAGTAAGCATTGTTAGCTTTTAAACTGTAAAACACTTTGAATTTTACCAAAAAGAATCTCCAAATAAGAAAACGTTTTGCCCAAGAAGCAATAAATCTCACAAAATGTTTTATAGTGTGCAAAGCTGAATGCTAACAGAGTGATCTTTGTTTACGTCGGCTTTATTTTATCTCTCATTAGCATACATTTACTGAAAATTAAATTTAGTCTGACAAACTTACAGATAAAGCGACTGTGCCATTTTTAAATCGAAATAATTTCAAAATTCAATATGATGTCGGCAAAGATCGCCCAGGGAAGATGTTGAGGAGGGCTCGGAAATATTTTAAGGGCTTAGAAGGAGGGGCTTTAAAAAAAAAAAACATGTCTTGAGGGAGAGCTCCTAAATTTGAATTGTACCAACTGATTTTCCAAAATGCTGCATATTGTGTCATTGAAGTTGAATTTATTTAATTTAATTTATTAAATATTTTTTGGGGGGTCAGTACCCCAGACCCCCTGCCATTTTTTTTTCTAGAGATTATGCTAGGTATTACATTCAAAGCCACATGATCCGAAAAACATACTTCTTTCACGTAGATTACATATATAAGAATTTGTTATAACATTGGTGTATTTTCCAGCCTTCAAACAGTCGTCACAGAGGACAATATACGGTTGGAGGGGACTCCTAAATTATTCTGTATTCACATTCAAATGCTTAATGAAGCCCTCGGTTACCCTTCAGAAAATCCTAAGACTAGTTATACAGCAAATAAATATTGAATTGTCATATTATTTATTATGAGAGAAAATAGACAATACTATACACATATTTCGAAATCAAGAATATGTACAAATTATTTATAAAATATTTTATTTTAGGAAACCCAAATATTTATTGCATGTGAATATTTATTTATTGTAAGAAAAAGTGAACATTCTATGGACAGCATATAGCAAGAGCTGATTGTTTAAATTAGATAACAGGGGGTGGTTAGCCACCAAAATTCACCACCCCTGGATCCGCCCTTGTATTATGAATGAATTTCCTCACACACAAACTTGACTTCACAGCAGCTTTGTGCCAAAGCATTTGCCCACTGCCTGAAGGCTATAACACTTCCAAGTTTATGGTGAAGGTAAACTGCCTTGTCACGTGCAAATATCATGACATATGATCAAGTGTGGATGTCCAAAGTTCAAGTCCACAATGCTGTGCCTTATTCCTTGGCAGTTTCCGAGCATGAACTCTGCTTGCCACAGTTTTTGTCCAATGTTAGGAAGAGGAAGAAACTGCCCGATCCCTACGTTCTTGTCGGGAACAACTTGCCAAAGTCAGCTGGTAAAAAATCAGGCACACTACGAAAGTGAAAGGCGAATGAGACCCAGCCGCCACTGATGACCATCCGTAATAAATCTTCAACCACGACTAGTTCGACTAGTGCAGCCACTGCCAGCAACGCTGAAGACTCATTTGCCGCAGCAACAGCTCTGATGCCATTATCGGGAAGCAGATCGACAAATGATGATAATTTTTGTCTGAAGGAACTGGCGGGTAAATACACAAGTGAGGTGTGCTACGGCTGTGGCAAAATTATCCGTATTCCCCCTTCAGTGCCACCTCTTCCACATTATCTTTGTATTCTCGGAACCAATCAGATTGCAGGATTTGAGAGTTCCGCCCGCTCGCGCTCTCAGAAAAAAAATTATCTGTTTTCCTATTGTTTGTTTACATTCTTTCTGGAAACATTATTAGTCCACTGGGACTTTGTTAGGTTTACTGGAACCTTTTGTTTTTCGGCATGCGTACACTACATTTATCCAGAGGTAGATTTGTACTTATTTTCCCCCTTTGTTTGTTTATTTATTACAAGGTGCAAGGGCTTTATCAACGTTCGCGGGTTACTTCACAGATCCTGTGCTTAGTCGTTTCGCAAGCAGTTTGCCTTTATGCTGTTAAGGAGCAAGAGCAGATTCCACTACTAAGCGCTATTCAAGAGCTTTCGAAAACTTTAGGCTTTGGGGTTATTTCGGGTACCCCTATTATTTTTATATTCAAAATTGTAAATAATGATCGAAACTACCTCGTAAGGTAGTTTCACTCGTGCTTAGAATAAACACGTTTCGATCATGATTCGCGCAATGCACCGCCTGATGTGAACACTTTTCATAGCGAAACATGTTTCATTCGTGATCAGACTAAACATATTTCGGCCTAGTGTGAATGCAGTATTAGTCTGTTTTATAACAACTGTAATCGACAACAATACACAGAGTTATTTGCCAAACAGTGCCGTCAAGGGACTTTTGTGTGCCGTGCACACTGTATAAATGTGCGACTTGATAATGACACGTTTTGGCTAATTATTGATTTTTTCTTTTTTCCAACTTCTGTTGATTCTCTCCGCCAAAACATGCAATTGTCCTGACATGCGCAGCGAATTCAAGTTACCAAGCTCTCACGTAAAATTAAAATATAAGTTATCGATAATTTTGGCCTTTAGTGTGAGGAACTATAGTTCTTCTTTTGACTGTTCCTTCCTTTAACAGGGACCGCTTACAGTTTATAATTTAACGAACTGCTCAGTTGATCATTTATTCATTTCATGTATTTAGAATGAACGAAAAGTAAGACAAATAAACTTAACATCGTTGAAGTTCTGTCATGTTTTAGTTTACCAATAAGGACTGAGAAAACGTGATGATTAGGTCTGGGTGTATAGCGGGAAATATTAGAGGAGAATATCTGACTGGAATAGGTCGACATTCATTGTTTTATTGACAGTTTGAGACTCATAAACGGTGACATTATTCATGAGTGTTCACGCATTAACATCTGCGGATTGAAAACGCGAGTAGGTGCAGCTGTATAGCGGGAAATATTAAAGGAGAATATCTGACGGGAATATGCCGACTTTCATTGTTTTATTGACAGTTTGAAACTCATAAAACGGTGATATTATTCATGAGTGTTTTCTATCACACATCAACATCTGCGTTCACGAGACTGTTTTATTTCTCCAGTGGACGAAAACCCGAAATATGACTGACGCTGACGATTATTCCACGTGTTCCCAAGCGCTAACTATCACCTTCACCATAGCTCTATCTGTTCTGATGGTCGCAGGTTTCATTGGTAACATCATGATCGTCGTGGCATTTTACAAGACACAGAATCTTAGGACAAGTGCCAACTACTACATTGTCAACATGGCGGCCTCGGATCTCGTATTTATTCTTATCATAGGACCTTGGAGCATAACAGAATTGTTAACAGAACCGCTTAGATTTATCAAAGGGACCATGGGTCTTGTTTTGTGCCAGACAGTGGTTGTTGGTGGCAATGTATTGGCTTCAATTTCCGTTGTAAGTCTTTTACTGATAACTAAAGACCGCTTCATCGCTTCTGTCTACCCAATGAAAGTGACAATGATTACAAAAAATATCCGCAGAATTCTGCTATTGTTAACTTGGGTGTTGGCAGTGGTGTTTAATATCCCACTTGCGCACTACACGTCACTAGTTCGCTTTAATGGAGTAGAATATTGTTGGCTTGACGAAAATATCTTCACTTTGATATACTCTTTCGTAGGTTTTATTTTATGGTACTGTTTGCCTCTCGTCCTAATAATCACTCTTTATTATGAAATAATAAAAACTTTAAGAAGACCAAGGCCGGGCAACAGAATACAGCAAAGCGTTTTGAATATGAAGAGGCGTATACAAAACAAGAAAATTATGAAAATTTTAATTTCAATAGTTGTCGCCTTTTTCTTATGCTGGACTCTTTACTACATGTATATATTTGTAGTCATTTTCGATCCCGCACTTGTGTATTATGATGAGTGCTTAATAATGGTCATACTAGCAAATTATTTATTTCCGCTGCTGAACACCGTCATCAACCCTGTGGTTCTGTTTACGTTTGGAACAAATTATCTTGCTGCCTTAAGGAGCTGGCGTTTGTGTCAGTGTAAATGTTCACAAGGCTCTGTTGCACCGCAAAATGAAACTGAACATGAAGAGCCAGATAAGAGACGTAAGCTGCGATTGTCTAGGAAAACCAACGCCTGGAATACCAAGAATCAAAGCAAGATTTTCTGTGCTAGTAAAGGGACTGACTCAAACAAAGAAGAAACACCTGCGGTATAGGCATGTCAGGAGCGCTTGAGGTAAAGCAGGTCATCCCTTAGTTAAAAAAATTGATATCAATGTTGACAATTCAATAAATCGTTGTCAGGAATCAAATGCTCAAATAAAAATAAATACCTACCTGTAAATAGCTTTTGTCATAAACTGCACTTCCCTTCAAACTGGGGTTGAGCGGGGCCTGGGGGGTGTGGGAATATCCCTCTTCGCTATCTACACCTGAAATTTAAATTGTGGAAGGTATGCTGCTGGCTTACTGCTTTCTTACCACCTCTTATTAGGGATCATGGGGAGTTTGGATGTCACAACAGAGGAGTAAGCATTGTTAGCTTTTAAACTGTCAAACACTTTGAATTTTACCAAAAAGAATCTCCAAATAAGAAACAGTTTTGCCCAAGAAGCAATAAATCTCACAAAATGGTTTATAGTGTGCAAAGCTGAATGCTAACAGAGTGATCTTTGTTTACGTCGGCTTTATTTTATCTCTCACTAGCATACATTTACTGAAAATTAAATTGTTATTTTTTTATTTTCACGACTTACATAACAATCAACGTTATCCTATTCTGAACGTAAGGGTTTGCTCGATCTCGCTGTGATTCTGTGTGATTTTAGGAAGGAATATTTTCGTTCCGCCGGCTGAATTTAGCTTCGCGTCTTGAAGGTTTTCCGAAAATTTTACTGTTTAGTTGCCATTTCTCCACGCTTTTCAGTCAATAGAGCTTTAACAGAATGAAAACTTTCTGAAACAGCTTCCTCCTCTTGTCTGCGTTTCTACCCCGCACTGAATACAAATTATTTCTCTCGAGTTTGGCGATAGAAACAATCTGGGAAATGTTTTATGCGAAATTTGAGAAATGTCAATCATTTTTTCGCGCCAAAAATCGAGGCTCTGATTCAAATCCCTGCAAGTGAAACAAGTCGCCTTAGTCCTTCTGGTAACTATGTCGTACGAGACAAGAGGAAAAGCCTGGATGAAAACGATCGGCTAGAAAGGCAACAAAGCCTTGTGAAGTTGAGTTAAAACTGATAAAAAGAAATATTCTATAAATACTATGATATAACAGAATGCACTGTAATCCACGATACGGAAAAAGATGGCGCCGCGCGCGGAATTCTGGTTAAATCGATCAAATCAGGCCACGGTCATGTCAACAAACATGGCTGCGGGTCAAGAAGGTCGGCGCGTAGAGCAAGACGAAAATGTAATTTACGGTGCTAATTTAGCGAAAGACATCGATTTTTTTATCTAAAGCAGAAGCGATAGGTGTTGAAGTGTAGGAGATATAGAAATTTAAGCAATCGCACCTTGTAAGAGCTAAAAAACAAGTAAGTTTTCAAGTCGCTTTGTAACTTTGTTTCATTGCTGCCACTTCGATGACTAATACAACCATTAAGTACAATTGAATTTGAAAAGGCTCTTCCTATTTGTGACCATAAAGAATTCAGGTATACATCAAATATGGCTGGGACAAGAAGCTGCTGGTGGACCCTGAGGGTAAAGTGTCCGAACAGAGAAGAAACCAGATCGAAAGGGAGATTGAGAATCCAGGGTGCAAAGTTTTACTCGAAGGCGAGGGAATCCCCCCGGACAAGACACGTACTGAGGGATATACAGAGCCACTGAATGCAGTCATTGGAGCTCGTGTGTGTCAGGTTCAGCTTGGACAAGACTGTACAAAGAGCAATGACTGCATTCTTAAATCCTTTGTTCCCGAATTAAATAAATCTACAGGTATTTCTTACTAAGAAAAAAATATTAGTTTTGTTAATTTGTTTCTCCAAGTTTGCAGTACAATTCTTGACAACAAATCCTTAAAACATTTGTCATTTGTCATGACAACCAGTATGCTATAAATAAACTTGGAAGTGTTAACAGGACAAGTCTCAGACTTTGAGAACTTATAGCCTTCAGGCAGTGGGAAAATGCTTTGGCACAAAACTGCTGTGAAGTCAAGTTTGTGTGTGAGGAAATTCATTCATACAAGGGCGGATCCAGGGGTGATGAATTTGGATGGCTAGCCAACCTCCTTTTCTCTAATTTTTAAGCATAATTTTTGTAACAGCACCCCCCCCCCCCCCCCCCCTTTTGAAATCTTGAGTTTCTTAATAGAACAAGTGATTGAATACCTGGTCTGAATACAAAGGTCACTGAACACCTGGAAGGGTTTGATTGCCCTATCACCACTCATGCTACCAGTCTTTGAATCACATATCTATCATATGTATCAAGTCTGATGAAGAAATTTTATCAGATACTGAATATTGTCCTTTGCACACCAAGGAGTCAGGTGGCTTGCTGACAAAGGCTTTATTGTTCAGCACATCCTAGATAACTGGGGTGTCAGAGTTGAAACACCAGTCAAGTTGGATGAAAAATGAAACAGTTTTCCGTGGAAGAGGATATTCATAATAGGAAGAACTCACAAGTGACTGGCCAGACTGGGTCCACGAAGAGAGGGGGATCAGACGGGTTAAGGTGTTTAGAATCTTGTGAGGGAATATCTGGGGTGGGGGGTACTCCCATATATATCCTTTTTCGACCTAGATTCATAAACAGGGTATGGGTTTTTGACTTGACGCTGTCATAGACATGGTACATGGGTGCCCTTCAGTTACCAGGAAATATTTTCCCCGACATTTTCAGCAGGCCCTGCTGCCATCCAACCTTGTGCGCGTCTGACAAAAATTGATATTAATGTTGACAATTCAATAAATCGTTGTCAGGAATCAAATGCTCAAATAAAAATAAATACCTACCTGTAAATAGCTTTTGTCATAAACTGCACTTCCCTTCAAACTGGGGTTGAGCGGGGCCTGGGGGGTGTGGGAATATCCCTCTTCGCTATCTACACCTGAAATTTAAATTGTGGAAGGTATGCTGCTGGCTTACTGCTTTATTACCACCTCTTATTAGGGATCATGGGGAGTTTGGATGTCACAACAGAGGAGTAAGCATTGTTAGCTTTTAAACTGTAAAACACTTTGAATTTTACCAAAAGAATCTCCAAATAAGAAAACGTTTTGCCCAAGAAGCAATAAATCTCACAAAATGTTTTATAGTGTGCAAAGCTGAATGCTAACAGAGTGATCTTTGTTTACGTCGGCTTTATTTTATCTCTCATTAGCATACATTTACTGAAAATTAAATTTAGTCTGACAAACTTACAGATAAAGCGACTGTGCCATTTTTAAATCGAAATAATTTCAAAATTCAATATGATGTCGGCAAAGATCGCCCAGGGAAGATGTTGAGGAGGGCTCGGAAATATTTTAAGGGCTTAGAAGGAGGGGCTTTAAAAAAAAAAACATGTCTTGAGGGAGAGCTCCTAAATTTGAATTGTACCAACTGATTTTCCAAAATGCTGCATATTGTGTCATTGAAGTTGAATTTATTTAATTTAATTTATTAAATATTTTTTGGGGGGTCAGTACCCCAGACCCCCTGCCATTTTTTTTTCTAGAGATTATGCTAGGTATTACATTCAAAGCCACATGATCCGAAAAACATACTTCTTTCACGTAGATTACATATATAAGAATTTGTTATAACATTGGTGTATTTTCCAGCCTTCAAACAGTCGTCACAGAGGACAATATACGGTTGGAGGGGACTCCTAAATTATTCTGTATTCACATTCAAATGCTTAATGAAGCCCTCGGTTACCCTTCAGAAAATCCTAAGACTAGTTATACAGCAAATAAATATTGAATTGTCATATTATTTATTATGAGAGAAAATAGACAATACTATACACATATTTCGAAATCAAGAATATGTACAAATTATTTATAAAATATTTTATTTTAGGAAACCCAAATATTTATTGCATGTGAATATTTATTTATTGTAAGAAAAAGTGAACATTCTATGGACAGCATATAGCAAGAGCTGATTGTTTAAATTAGATAACAGGGGGTGGTTAGCCACCAAAATTCACCACCCCTGGATCCGCCCTTGTATTATGAATGAATTTCCTCACACACAAACTTGACTTCACAGCAGCTTTGTGCCAAAGCATTTGCCCACTGCCTGAAGGCTATAACACTTCCAAGTTTATGGTGAAGGTAAACTGCCTTGTCACGTGCAAATATCATGACATATGATCAAGTGTGGATGTCCAAAGTTCAAGTCCACAATGCTGTGCCTTATTCCTTGGCAGTTTCCGAGCATGAACTCTGCTTGCCACAGTTTTTGTCCAATGTTAGGAAGAGGAAGAAACTGCCCGATCCCTACGTTCTTGTCGGGAACAACTTGCCAAAGTCAGCTGGTAAAAAATCAGGCACACTACGAAAGTGAAAGGCGAATGAGACCCAGCCGCCACTGATGACCATCCGTAATAAATCTTCAACCACGACTAGTTCGACTAGTGCAGCCACTGCCAGCAACGCTGAAGACTCATTTGCCGCAGCAACAGCTCTGATGCCATTATCGGGAAGCAGATCGACAAATGATGATAATTTTTGTCTGAAGGAACTGGCGGGTAAATACACAAGTGAGGTGTGCTACGGCTGTGGCAAAATTATCCGTATTCCCCCTTCAGTGCCACCTCTTCCACATTATCTTTGTATTCTCGGAACCAATCAGATTGCAGGATTTGAGAGTTCCGCCCGCTCGCGCTCTCAGAAAAAAAATTATCTGTTTTCCTATTGTTTGTTTACATTCTTTCTGGAAACATTATTAGTCCACTGGGACTTTGTTAGGTTTACTGGAACCTTTTGTTTTTCGGCATGCGTACACTACATTTATCCAGAGGTAGATTTGTACTTATTTTCCCCCTTTGTTTGTTTATTTATTACAAGGTGCAAGGGCTTTATCAACGTTCGCGGGTTACTTCACAGATCCTGTGCTTAGTCGTTTCGCAAGCAGTTTGCCTTTATGCTGTTAAGGAGCAAGAGCAGATTCCACTACTAAGCGCTATTCAAGAGCTTTCGAAAACTTTAGGCTTTGGGGTTATTTCGGGTACCCCTATTATTTTTATATTCAAAATTGTAAATAATGATCGAAACTACCTCGTAAGGTAGTTTCACTCGTGCTTAGAATAAACACGTTTCGATCATGATTCGCGCAATGCACCGCCTGATGTGAACACTTTTCATAGCGAAACATGTTTCATTCGTGATCAGACTAAACATATTTCGGCCTAGTGTGAATGCAGTATTAGTCTGTTTTATAACAACTGTAATCGACAACAATACACAGAGTTATTTGCCAAACAGTGCCGTCAAGGGACTTTTGTGTGCCGTGCACACTGTATAAATGTGCGACTTGATAATGACACGTTTTGGCTAATTATTGATTTTTTCTTTTTTCCAACTTCTGTTGATTCTCTCCGCCAAAACATGCAATTGTCCTGACATGCGCAGCGAATTCAAGTTACCAAGCTCTCACGTAAAATTAAAATATAAGTTATCGATAATTTTGGCCTTTAGTGTGAGGAACTATAGTTCTTCTTTTGACTGTTCCTTCCTTTAACAGGGACCGCTTACAGTTTATAATTTAACGAACTGCTCAGTTGATCATTTATTCATTTCATGTATTTAGAATGAACGAAAAGTAAGACAAATAAACTTAACATCGTTGAAGTTCTGTCATGTTTTAGTTTACCAATAAGGACTGAGAAAACGTGATGATTAGGTCTGGGTGTATAGCGGGAAATATTAGAGGAGAATATCTGACTGGAATAGGTCGACATTCATTGTTTTATTGACAGTTTGAGACTCATAAACGGTGACATTATTCATGAGTGTTCACGCATTAACATCTGCGGATTGAAAACGCGAGTAGGTGCAGCTGTATAGCGGGAAATATTAAAGGAGAATATCTGACGGGAATATGCCGACTTTCATTGTTTTATTGACAGTTTGAAACTCATAAAACGGTGATATTATTCATGAGTGTTTTCTATCACACATCAACATCTGCGTTCACGAGACTGTTTTATTTCTCCAGTGGACGAAAACCCGAAATATGACTGACGCTGACGATTATTCCACGTGTTCCCAAGCGCTAACTATCACCTTCACCATAGCTCTATCTGTTCTGATGGTCGCAGGTTTCATTGGTAACATCATGATCGTCGTGGCATTTTACAAGACACAGAATCTTAGGACAAGTGCCAACTACTACATTGTCAACATGGCGGCCTCGGATCTCGTATTTATTCTTATCATAGGACCTTGGAGCATAACAGAATTGTTAACAGAACCGCTTAGATTTATCAAAGGGACCATGGGTCTTGTTTTGTGCCAGACAGTGGTTGTTGGTGGCAATGTATTGGCTTCAATTTCCGTTGTAAGTCTTTTACTGATAACTAAAGACCGCTTCATCGCTTCTGTCTACCCAATGAAAGTGACAATGATTACAAAAAATATCCGCAGAATTCTGCTATTGTTAACTTGGGTGTTGGCAGTGGTGTTTAATATCCCACTTGCGCACTACACGTCACTAGTTCGCTTTAATGGAGTAGAATATTGTTGGCTTGACGAAAATATCTTCACTTTGATATACTCTTTCGTAGGTTTTATTTTATGGTACTGTTTGCCTCTCGTCCTAATAATCACTCTTTATTATGAAATAATAAAAACTTTAAGAAGACCAAGGCCGGGCAACAGAATACAGCAAAGCGTTTTGAATATGAAGAGGCGTATACAAAACAAGAAAATTATGAAAATTTTAATTTCAATAGTTGTCGCCTTTTTCTTATGCTGGACTCTTTACTACATGTATATATTTGTAGTCATTTTCGATCCCGCACTTGTGTATTATGATGAGTGCTTAATAATGGTCATACTAGCAAATTATTTATTTCCGCTGCTGAACACCGTCATCAA